>CAKNET010000022.1:188906-390169 GCA_930272545.1 Sphaerostilbella broomeana
CCCCCCCCCCCCCCCCCCCCCCCCCCCCCCCCCCCCCCCCCCCCCCCCCCCAGTCCTATTACTCATATCGGCGATTTAATAAGACACATATGCAGTTCAGTTTGCTCGTGCAACAATTTGTACCAACCAATCCAGAAGCATGTCTTTGTCCAGGCCTATTGGTTGAGCGATGGCGTCTCTTATTCAAATTCCCTCGTCAAATAACTGAAGATGTCATTCTAAGAATTTGGCCGCCCTACTACATGCAGGTACGTAACCACGGTATTTCCCTATCAAGAGGCACGAACGCTGATCACTGCGCATCGTGGCTTTCCCTTTGTATAGCTGTCTTGCCTTGGAGTTATGGAGTGCCGTTGAGATAATCGTCCAAGGGACAAGCGTGACAGCCACGACCCCCGCCCCGATTCCCCACGACCCAAAGCATGGCTGGATAATAGGTGGGTAGGTTGCCCGATTGAGACCAACTAGGGCCTTCCATAAAAACCACACAAAAAGGGCAGAGCAGCTCACATATCAGCCACAAAGTTTGCTGTTGGTCACCTTCAACTTATTCTCCTCCGGCCCTGCGATGGGATAACCTTGCTTACCTCTGTAACTACTAGGATCTATCAAGTATATTGATCAAATGTTTGCTCATGCAGACGGAAACTATGCGCGGGGCGGACACAGGCAGTGTTACGCAAATATGCATAGCATCTCAAAGACGAGAGAAATACAGCACAGCACAACCAGCCCCCCACGAATCAGAACCAGAGTGAAGCAAATAAGGGAGTCCGAATCAGGCTAGTTTGGCTCAATACCGTTGATGAATGGGTGGTGTCATGAATGCCAGTCGATGGACTCCTTTTATCCTTTCCTACAGCGCACCTACATAAAAGACCGCGCGAAATGATGACCGATGCAGTTCGCTCGATATAGTATCTCACTACTTGTGCAGTGTCCATCTCGTCAAGCAGCATGACGATGAAGCAAATAGGATATGATGTTTTATCTGCATGCATACAAGTGTGCATAATCACATATAAGATGATATACGCATGTTGAAGTGCTAACTTAAGCTCTGAATGAGGGGTCTGTTTATCATAAGTCGAATTCTAGAGATGGTGGCGGACTGCAGAACCAGAAATTCGGATCTGTCAAACACGTCGCATGTTCGCCTCCCCGGAAAGCGAGAACCCCAGACCAGCTGAATAGTCTTTCGGGGCAATAATTTCGGGGATAAATCCCGATTCGCAAGGTGGGAGAAAATAGATTGGAAACAAGGTTCTAGGACATGCAAGAAGAGACTCTACGCGCCTCGCAATGGCCATCACTGGAGGACTAGGAGTGTTGTTTTATTGGCTGGAAAAGTTGACGCCAGAGCTAGGTTTTTAGCAGTGGCGAGCCATTCGTAGGAAAGGGGGACCTTGTAGAGAGGAACGAGCATCCTGAGCTACGCAGGTCACTATTTGCTAGTTCCCGTTCGGTTTTTGGGTCCTACTGGCGTTTATCCAGACTGACGCTGCAGGTTGGCGTCTTGGAGATTTGATGGCAAAGACACAATCAGCGGTATCGATGCCAGATTAGGGCAAGCTGGAGACGCACATGGAGCAAAGTTGGAGCCAGACATAGCGCAGCCTATTGCGTGTGTCCAGGTAATATCATTCAGATGACACTTCATCCATCGGGCGCTGCTGGATACGAATGTATACGACGACATGACATGAGGGAGGACAAGCAACCACGGAGGCAGGCAGATGTGATCAAATATAGGAATACACCTGATGCAGCCGTTGAGTGCGGATGAATCGACTGGCATCGACACATAAACATACACATGCACGCACGCGCACAGATATACGCACACACACACGCACATGCACACATTATATATATATGTATATATATATACGCAAAAACAGACACATACAGACACACACACACTCACACACTCACACTCATGCACAGGCATACTTCAATTGGATTCGTCGCCTGGTGAACCGCCATGGCCAATGTGACGATTAATAAGGTTGTACGGGCATCAAGTCCGCCGACAAATCTCTTTTGGCCTTGTGTGGGCGTGGAGTTGAGGGATGATGTTGATCAGCCCAGGCAAGCGGCGGCAGCAAACATGCGTTGCCCCGCTAAGCTACAGCAGCCGCCAGCAAAGACCAGCATGGCTGTCCTGCAGTTGGTGTAGAGGCGCCAAGCAGACTAAGCTTCATCAGGCTCCGAGATTGCACAATGGATGGATGGATGGAGATGCTTTCAGATCCAGCCAGGCCGACATGGGGCAGCCTGGTTTTCGTATGCGGCTAGCGGACGAGTTGGTGGGTTGCTGTCGGTTCCCTCGAAAGCTCCCATGCCCCCACCATTGGCGCATCTCGCGCTGGAACGTCGCCATGTGCATCGAAAGGCAAATTAAATGAATAAAAATGACGATATTAAAGTGCAGATTGCTCACTCGCTCGCTCGCTCTCCTGGACTGCGTGCATGTACAAATGTACATACCTACACACACCCAAAACACACTGCTGCTGCTGCTCTTTTCTTGTTGGTGCACGGCTTTCTCAACGCCTCCTCTTCCGCATCTCTCATCTCGGGTTCTCCACCTCTCGGAGTTTGCCCAGGGCAAAACCTGTCTGTGATTGCGGGCTTTTCTTTGATTGCCACGGCGGCTACGAGAGAGAATCCGCTGTCTGCGCCAAGCAGCCAACAGGGGAAAAGGCAGCAGCAGTGGGTCGATTGAGCTTATTAGGTCGCTGACGACTACTGGTACTTGTTCCTGTTGCTATTCTGGCTCAGTGTAGTCTTGCCATGGCATGGCATGGACCAGTAGGATCAACGAATTGGGACTTTGCCGGTATTCATCGCCGTATAACTCAGCAGCAGCAACACCGGCTATATGCAGTAAGGTAGTACGTGCTGCTGAGCAAGTGTTGAAAGCAAGCTGAAAAGAAATCCCAACAAGTATAAGCAAGCCGAAATATAATGGCATTGATTGGGTTCCTTCTTTTTTCTTTTTATTTCCATTTCGCCACGGCCCAATAACCCGGGGAACGTACCAACTCGCAGCAGCCACTAAACCGCGTTGCTACGAAGGACCTTCCAAGGCAAAGCAAGGCAAGGCATCTGTAGGCAACAACATGATAAATCCCAATTCCAAGCTACACGCTGAACTACCTACCGCTACTGCTGCACGTATGGGGCCCGTTATACAGATCCAACGTACTGGTACATGAAAGGTAGCAGGTACGGACGTTGCGTTTTTTCTGCACCCACAAACAAGGATCTTGCGCCTTTCTCTCTGTGTGTGTTGTATGTGTGTGCGTGTGTCTTCAGGGCTCTCTATCTATCTCTATCTCTCTTTACCTTACCTTGTGTCCTTGGGTACTCCTAGTAGACGAAGCTAGGTACCTACAGCGTCCCATTCCTAGGTGCGTTGCTTCATCCCACATACATAGTGCCCACCTTACAAAATCAAGAATCTAGAAAATCCCTAGATTATACGCCCGTTGCCCATCATCATCCGGCGCGCAGGCCAGCCTGACAGATCACCTTACACAAGCTCAACCTGGACCTGGACGGACGCCGCAGCAGGCCTTTTTCCCCCACACCCTCTTGGGGCTCTCTCCTCACTCTCCTCACTCCTCACTCCTCACTCCTCTCGTCTCGGAACTCACTCCTCCTCTCGCCGGCGTGGCATCCGGTCTCTTTTCTGTTTTGGATTCTCCTCTTGCCACAACACCTATTGCTTCTGCTCCTGCTGCTTGACCCCCCCCCCCCTCCCCCGCCTCCTCTCTCTCTCCAGCCACATCTCTCTCATTTTTTTTTTTGCGCCCCCCCTTGTCCATACTCCATCCTTCTCTTTCGTCGCCTCTCTCTCTTCCTCTATCCATCTCCTCCGACTTCTCTTTGGGGCCGGCCATACCTTTGACGCCAACGCGCGGAGCCCCACCCCACCTCTAGGCCAGGTCCAAAGTGCCTTTCGAGGGTCACCAAAGCACCACGGCCAGAGGACAGACGCCCTTTTTGCTTGCGAGATCTCCTATACCTACCTTACTGCTGCTTAGCACACACCAGACGGAGACGAGACAAGACCTGCACACTGCGCGCTGCACTGCACGGCGTGCCGGAAAGATCCATCAAGCGCCTGATCCTCTAGCCCAGCGATTCGGGTATGAGCTAGGGTTTGCCAGAACCCTGCGGGTGACAATGTCAATAAAGTAAGCCTTCTTCATGAGCATCCATCCCGTCCATCCATCTTCCTGTTCTCTCTCTTCCTCTCTCGCCGTCTCTCTCTCCTTTTCATCCCCCATTCGTCCATCACTGCGTCTGCGCATTCAGCAATTGCTCCCCATCACTGCTCCCGGAGCCGGCGGGCCCTTGGACCTCGCCTCACTTCACATTGGCCTCTTGTTCCTCTGCTTCAGAATCCTCTTCTCGAATACTACTTAATTGCCGACTTGCCCCCCTCTCCATAACCTCGTCCTCCTTCTCTCCAAACCCCCCCGCTTCGCTTTTCCTGATCTTCCTCTACCATTCCTTTTTTCATATACATACACACACACATATATATATAAATATTATATATATAACTTCTCCTCCTCACTCGCCTTGCGTGGCTTGTCTTGCTCATTAGCTTTGCTCTACTGGCTCGCTCGCTCGCTCTCGCTTGTTAGAGTGTTCCACCTCCCAACTTCTGCCCCGCTATCCAACCCAACTGCCCATGGAGCCATGGGCTTGGGCCCTGCCCCACGATGAACAACCCTCATGACTACCTCATCCCGAGCCCGACTCCCTCGCGGCCAGTCGACCCTGACAATGCCGACAGCTGGGTGATGCTCAACCAGAGCGGCTTCGTCAAGCTGGGCAATGAACGAATCCTCCTGAGGCTCGACTCGCGAATATCTTGCGAACTATCCGTGCCCCAGGAGCTTCGAGCTCGCTGCACCTCCTTTCAGCGCAAAAGTGACAAGGGAGCCCTCTTCCTAACTAACAAGCGGGTTCGTTGGGCCTTCAATTGCTGCCAATCCGATTGATCCTCTGCTAACTTGGCTGCCAAGGTTATCTATCTTCCCGCTAAACCAACCCAAGAGCCAAAATTCGAATCTTTTAGTGCACCAATATTAAAGTTCCAGGACTCTACGACCTCTTCGTCCATGTGGTGGGGATGGGTCTGGAAATCTGATTGTATTCCCGTCTCGGGCGGTGGCATTCCTGCCGACCTACCCCGAGTCGAGGTCAAATTTACCTTCTCCGACGGCGGCATGACGGACTTTAACGAGGCTTATATTCGATTACGAGAACGTTTGTTCCAGTATCAAGAAATGCGCAGGGAAATGGGTCCCGGAGCGGATGTTCCTGACGAACCTTTGCCCGCATATGAGGCCGAGACTGGCCAACCTGCTGCTCCATCTTCTGAGTTATTATCTGCTCCAAGACCCGGTCATTCAGAAAGTTCTGCCAGTCGAAGATCGCCAAACGAGCCCCCGCCAAACTACGACGAAGCTCAAGCGCAACAGCTCAGCAATCGATTGGAAGACCACATTCGGGGTGAAGTTGACCGTGGCGCTGAGGATGTCTAGCGGAAATTTATTTTGGCTCATTCTGCTCCATAACGAAGTGGGGGCCGTACGAGTAATGGGCAGGGAAAGATTTATATGATGCTACAATTCTCTCTTTCTCCAATGGCTGGTTTTAGTGGATGCCCGTAATTTTTTTTCTTTCTTTTATATTGTTTTATGCCCACTCTTTACATTTCATGGGCACGGCTATGGATGGCGCTAGTAGTACTTCGATCAAATGGTTTATGGATAGGATTAACTCATGACTGCCAATTAGAGGAGCTGCTTGCCAACAGATAGAAAGAAACCTTTAGGTCAAAACAATCTTCTGTAGCTGAACTCATTTTCTTGGCTGTTCTTGTTGCCATGCATGCATCTAATGTTGACGTAACAGAACGGAACGGCATCAATCCGGGTCTTGATGAGAGTGGCGCAACTTAAGACGCCAAGCTTCTTGAATCGTGATTTCAACCTCACTATCTATATCTACACAGGTGCCAGTTGACGAAGTATTCGCCCAAAATGGTAGCAGCAACCCGATGACATGATAGGGTGGATGACGAAGGACCTTTGGCAGTCATGTGATATTCAGCGTGACGTGGTCGGTTCTGTCGGGCCAATCAAAATGCCTCAACTCCGGATCAGCTTTTCGCCTCGCGATTTTGACCGAGAGCTTCCGACTTCATACGTTCATCCAACACAGGATATCGCACACGAACCCGACTACAGGCGACTGTAAACTCTCGCCAAACTATCGCAATGGGTGTCTGGGACGCATTCTCCGAGATTGTCGAGGCGGTGACGCCATGGAGCGTTGTGGAAGCTGAAGCCCCGGCCGAGGAACCAAAGGTGGGTGGGATGAAGAAAACCCTTGTGGAAATGACGCCAATTCGCATCGATGAGAGGGGTGGGCAATTGGCAATCCGTTCTCCCCACGCTGCGAGCTGGAATAACTGCTCTATGCAGAGATTGTTTAACTTGGGATTTCAGGATGCTAATTGACCTTGCAGGAGGAATCCGCACCCGAGCCTAAAGTCGAGAAGGAAGAGCCTGAGGAGGAGGCCGAGGAGGAAGAGGAAGAGGAAGAAGAAGATGAGGAAGAGATTGTTGACCCCAAAGAGCAGCTTGAGGAAGGTTCGTCGCCACTCATCTCATATTGCGTAGTGCGATTCGATCGATACCCTGATGTCGCTTGCGGGGTGCGAGGCATTTCTGTTACCCAAGTGTCTCAGGCTCGATTATGGGTCACTAAGAAAATAGGCCGGCTTAGATGCTAACCCATGATAATTTAGAATGCAAGGAGTCTTCCCAGTGCGCTCCTGCCAAGCACCACTTCGATGAGTGCGTTGAGCGAGTCCAACAGCAAGAGAGCGATGGCGAGGTCACAGAGGACTGTGTTGAGGAATGTACGTGAAAGCAACCTCGAATCTTCCCCCATGGCCTGGTTGGAAGAAGCATGCTGGCATCTTTTACTATTCTGCCCTCCTCCGGCCAGATTTATTCTACCTTGGAACAAGCTGCTAACTCTACCATCTTTAGTTTTCCACCTTGCCCATTGCGCCACCGCATGCGCTGCCCCCAAGCTGTGGTCTAAGTTAAGATAAAGACTCCAAACTGCACCACACCCACTCGATGACTGTATTCGAGGTTGAGAGGAACTTGGCAGCTTTGGATTCATACCTTTGCCAGAGAACTCGACTCGATGTAACGGCCACTCCATCCATTATGGGGTATGATCATGTACGAAAACTATCCACCTCGGTGGTCAAACGATAAACCAGCAGTTCTATCCATGTAGGTAGACTGCCCTGTGTGTAATCTTACGCCCAGCGCGCCATGAAAATAGATTTCTCTCTTCAGTCACCGCGGTTCCCGATTGCAGTTTCTGTGACTTTCCTTTTTTTTTTTTTTTGCGAGCTTTGTTGGACCTAGGACTGGCCAGATAGTAGTGATGGCTACCCTCTCCTTGATCTATTAAAAGGGTCTCATTCATAGCCTCGGCATTGTTTGCCCATTGAAACCATTCAATGTCGTTGCTCGATTGTTCCTCACGTGATTATAGCCATTCATGAATAGTGATTTCTCGATAAGGTACTGATAAGGTCAAAATAGGACCCTAGTAGGTAGTAATACGCCTGTCAAAGATCCTTGCGCCCCAATGAGCAGTGAACAATATTTTGGTAATGCTGGCATTGACGCAAGAAATTTTCACAAATTCCCAAAGATAAATAAATTCGTTTCTGTGGAGCGTATTCTAGCTGGTTGAGCTTTTTATTTTATTTTATTTTTTAAATCAAAATACAATTCATCTAGGTCAGGAATTTTGGACGATCCCTCAATATGTCATTCGGATCTGCCAAAACGGCCGATGGTAAGGTCCGAAAGAACAAGAAGCAGAAATCTTCTGCGAAGAACCAGGTAGCAGCTGCAGCTGTCCGTTCAATAGAGGAAAAGAAAACTGCAAAAGATGTAGTCCGCCGTGAGTAAATCTGCATTGGTAGCGTTTATAAAAATCAGCTGTGAGGAGACTGACCTCGTAATGAATAGTGACTAGCTCAGAGTTAGAAAGGAAGAGATATTCTAAGGAGGAACCGACAAGTGTTTCTAATAGTGAGGACATCACTTCCCTTACTCACAAGAAGCACAAGCGCAAAGCCAGCTTAAGTGACCATGCTGGGGGGCTTGGGCTTGGGCTTGGGCTTGAGAAGAAGCCTTCAAAAAGGGCCAAGACTGCTGCTGCTGCTATTGAACAGCTACATGGGGAGACTCAGAAGAATAGATCCAACAAGAAGACAGCCCTTCCGAAGGACTCTACTCCTATGGTCATCAACAAGGCTCCCACCAAGGTCCTTACAGTCCTTGTGTTTGGCGCTGGTGAATGCGGCGAATTGGGTCTCGGCCCTAAGAAGAAGGCGTCGACCGTCCCTCGAGTTAACCCGTTCTTAAGTGCGGAGAAGTTCCCGGTCGTGCAAATTGCTTGTGGTGGCATGCACACTCTGGCATTGACCAAGGATAACAAGATCATTAGCTGGGGCGTCAATGACAATAACGCTCTGGGGAGGGATACCACCTGGGATGGGGGTCTGCGAGATGCGGAGGCTAGTTCAGATGATGAGGATGAGGATTTGAATCCTTATGAGTCGACACCAATTGAGATTCCGTCAAAGACTTTCCCGGGGGGAACGACGTTTGTGCAAGTTGCTGCTGGGGACAGCTGCAGCTTCGCCTTGACTGATACTGGTATTGTGTATGGATGGGGCACGTTCCTCGTAAGTTTCTCTTTCTTTGCTTAAACGGAGCAAATGTTCTCTCTCAGCAAAATAGCAAAATAGCTGCTCACACAACACAAACCAGGACTCACAAGGAAGAGCTCGCTTCCGTATGAACGGGACAAACCTCATTGAGAAACAAGAAACCCCCAACGTTATGCCACTTCTGCACAATATAACCCAAATAGCTTGCGGAGCTAACCACGCTTTGGCCATTGACTCCCACGGAAACGTATGGGGCTGGGGTTCCAACGAGCAGAACCAGCTCGGCTACCCCTTTTCCGGACGGCATGAAGATTCGCTACGGCCTGCCAAACTAGACATTTGTCGTAGGAAAGTAAAATACATCGCTTCAGGGGAATACCACGCCTTTGCAGTTGATGTCAAAGACAGGGTATGGGGCTGGGGGCTCAACAGTTTCGGCGAGGCAGGCGACGTGAACACCGCGGGTGGAGACGCCGCCATCCTAGAGAAGCCCATCAAGATCCGGGGCCTAAGTAAAAGGGGTATCACGACCATAGCTGGCGGAGCGCACCACTCTGCTGCCGTCACGGCGGATGGCCAATGCCTCGTATGGGGCCGCCTCGACGGCGGGCAGCTCGGCATCCCGTTCTCGGCGGAACAGCTCGCAGACGAGACACTCGTACGGTACGACGAGTACAAGAAGCCACGTATCTGCCTGCGTCCCGTGGCGGTGCCGTCGGAACTGGTGGGTGGAGGCAAGATTGTCCATGTCGCGTGCGGAACGGACCACACTATCTTTGTGAGTGGGGAGGGGAAAGGCTATGCAACGGGGTTTGGGTCGTCGGGGCAGTTGGGCGTGGGGAATGAGGATGATTTGGATGTCGTGGCGGGTATGAAGGGCAAGAAGATGGAGGAGAGGGTGTTGGTGTGGGCGGGGGCAGGGGGGCAGTATTCTGTTGTTGCGGAGGAGGAGGTGAAGGGCTGAGTGGGTGACGATGGCGCGGGCTGTTATATTACTTAAGTACGATTACACGTTTTGATGAGTTGTGGTTGAAGGGGCATATGCGGTTGTGAAAAGTATTGGCGTTGCAAATGTGTTGCATTTTGAGGCTGGGGTTCACATTTATTGCTTTGTTAGGAGATGGAGAGAGAGATACCTCGGAAATAACTAGATTGTTAGCTTTTCTTGTTAGGTAGATATATTGCTATCATGAGCTTGTTTATACTGCCCTTGATTTTATGTCACGAACAAAATCACTGAAATGCTAAATACCCAACAGGTTTGTATTTTCTAAGAAATGAATATGCGCCAATCCTATCTTACAATATTACAACATCTATAACCAAAATGCTAGTGTCACAAACCGAGATGTTATCAATCATCGTCTTCTTCCTCCTCTGCATCGCCACTCTCTCCAGCTTCGTCCTCCTCTTCATCGTCAGTCTCGTCCTCGTCATCCAGATTCGGATCAGGCATAACAATGCTATTCAGGAAAGTAACCTATCATGAAACACCTAATTAGCATTACTATCTTTAAAATACCGATGCCACTCCTATAGATACCATAGATGCCCACAGCTATATCGCAAGAAAGGGGCAAGTAATGAGAGGGAATGGCATACATATCCTACTAGTCCCCTCGCTATCTCCGCTATCCTCGCTTGTGCATTCTCGCTAACTAACACGTCGTCACTAATGCTTGTGCTGACGGAGTAGTTCCTGAGCTTTAACAACTCAATATCTCGGTGGGTGACTTCGAAGCCCTAGCCCAAATTCGTCAGCCTCGAACATGACCTTTTTGCAAACAAACTCAAAGAACTACTGCCTTGTTGCCCTGGAAGCAAATCGGCAAACAGCTGAAACAAGATAAAAAAGAACACAAGCTAACATACCATTGGCTTCTTCTTCAGCGCATTCTCCTGATTCGTCGCCACAAACGCCTTAACCATTGCCTCCGGCCCCGCACTCTCCTTCACCCCCGGGAAAAACGCCTTCCTAAACAGCGGATCATTCAGCGCGCGCCGCCAGCGCTGTGGTCTCGTGTCGATACTATGCCGCAGCTTGGCTACGCTCGCTGCCTCCGGATGCCACAGCCCCCCAGCCATCATGGTCACTTTGGGCTCGCAGTGGATATAGTAGAATGCATAAGGGCCTTTACGGCCTGTACGGGACCAAGCTGCTGAGAAGTGCGGCTGGTTTCCTCGTGGTTAGCTGTGTAAGGATGGGGATATATTGGGGGGGGGGGGGGGGGTTGCCGTACCTTGTATGGGGTTGGGTCTTTGCTGAAGCGGGCGTCGCGGTATATACGGAAGATGAGATCCTTGGGTGGCAGCTCGGGTATTGTCTCGTCCACTTCAATAACGGTTTCGGTGGTTTTCTCAACAAATGACACCCAATCTTTCAAGGCTCTTCGATACTCTCCATCGTGGGCTAGAATTCGGTGTAAGTGGGTGGGCTGAAAGAAGACCATGTCAGATTATAGTAGAGAAACTCACATTTTAGCCAGGGTCTCTTATTATTCGCTTTCAAGTCCCGGAGAAAGAGCAGAGTGTTCTTATGGAGCTTGTGATCCTCGTATGGAACGCCGCCTTCATCTCGTAACTTCTCCAATGGCAGAATTTTAACGTTTCTCGGTCCATCTTCATCGTCCTCGTCCTCATCCTCCTTTTCATCCTCTTCGTTGTTTTCAGTTTCGTCCTTGTACTGTTCTTCCTCGGACTCCTCTTTAGCTTTCTTTGACGGTCGTCCTCTCTGTGCCTTTTTAGTCGGCAGTACCTCTTGTTCTTCCTCTTCCGTTCCTTCTTCGTCTTCTTCGAAGTCCTCCTCCTCAAGATATTGCTCTTCCTCCGATTCGCTCTCTACTTTCTTAACTAGTTTCTTTGACGGTCTTCCACGCTTCTTGGGTGGCAATTCATCCGCCTCAACTTCATCTTCCTTATCCGACTCAAAATACGAGCTCTTGACTATTGCGCTAGACCGGCGACTGGAGCGCCGAGGTGTGCTGTCTGATTCGACCTCTGAGGCTGTGCGCTTACGTGCAGGCATGATTAATTAGAAAGTTTCGGTATATTTTTCATATGTGGCTTAAAGATTAGAATGATTTCCCAGTTCTCCCTTTGCTAATTTTAAGCGCAGCTCGGGTATGATGACATCAATGAACCACGTCGCAAGGCGCGCTTGGCGATTCGAGCTGAACGCGCAGTCACGTGAGGCCCTTGAGACGCTGTAAAGTTCTCCTGGAAAGGGGTGAACAATGCAATAAGGCGGCATTTTCATCTTGATGCTGTTAATATCATGTTGCCAAGTTTGATGCTGAATTTAAAAAACTGAGTAGAAGTATTTATTCATTCATTCATTCATTCATTGATAGATCTGATAATCTTCTGAACTCCACCCAATCCATCTCAGCCCCTTAAATAGGCCAGCTCCTCAGTTCAATGTTATACTTGTTTCTCCTCTGAAATAGGGAAAATCGCACGCGCACTCTTGACCGAGTGAAGTAATTTCTTCAAAAACCTCAAATCCGTCTTCTTACAATCCAGCCATTTCTCCGAAAGTGCCTTGGAGTCTTCATTCTCCGGACCTACCACTTGAGCCACTACCGAACATATCGTTGCCACTGCGTCCATTCTCTCCCAGTCATCGCTAGGCACGGCCTGAACTTCTTCAGGGAGCCAAATAATGTCCATGGCTTTGTAAACGCGCTGCCCGAATCTCAGCGAGGCAACCTGATCTGAGGCAGAGAATCGGAATAGTTTCTTCTGGTAATCTAACCAATTCGCTACGGGTATCCTGGCGATTTCGCTACTCAGCTTAGTGATAGAGTTCTCAAGGCGCTCACGGCGGCTTTGCTTCGCAGCTAGGTTATCTGGGATGGGGATTGGTGTTCGGCTCTGGATCTCTTGAAGGTGGGAGATGTGGTTCATGAGCTTTGGCCGGTATGATACCAGTTGCTCAGGGCTGAGGTCATTGAGTTGAGTTACCAAATCATTAAGGATTTCTTTTTGCATAGTATGGTCATCCTTGGGCTTAATTATTTTGTCGACAACTAGTGCGGATTTAGTTGCTTGTTTGCCTCGACGTGCTGTCTTTGGGGTGCTCATGTCGACATCATCAATATCCATTTCATCAGAGTCAATGTCACTTATGTACGAGTCGTCATCTCCAATAGAACTTAGTGCAGCCTTGGCAGAATATTAGACTCAACAAATCAAAACAAGGGCATTACCGTCCTAGTTTCTGAAGTCATGAACTCACTAGTAAAAGGGGTGGCACTTCTTCAACCCGCAGAACCTGTCTGACAGGAAGCACCTTTTTCTGTGGGATTTCTTCCACCAGCCGAGCATTATATAAAGAAGGAGACATGATCATCTTCAGCTTCTGCTTCGCAGGGGTTAGGCTTGCAGCGGACTGAATTATATGTGACGGCATCTTCGCGCCAGCCGAGTCAGGGGGTGAAGGGAAATGTTGAATCGGCCGCACCAGCTTATCCAGAGGCTGAGGTGTCGAAGGCTCCTTTGTCGGCGACTTTCTAGTGATTTTGATCCTCACTTTTTTTGGTGTAATGGGGCTGTTTAGTTCAGAAACCTGGATGGGATTGCCTTTTCTCTTGCACCCTCGCTGCGAACGAATGAGGTCTTGTTGGTCTGTAAAAGTCTCCTTCAGAATTTGAACAAAGTGAGCTCCGTCAGTTGCGTTTGTCAGAGTTTCCCGAGTTGTCTCACCAACGGGCAGTGAGCTTGGCGGCAGTTGAATGTACGTGTCCGGCTGCGAGCCATCTGGGAGTTCGATAGGGCAGCTGGCACGCGCCCGGGCTGCCGTCATCGTGGACACTGCAGCAAGAAGCTTAAGAATGGCCTTTTTCAGAAGGGTAAATTCATGGCTCCCTGTGAATCCTTTGTTCGAAGCTTCTTGAAACAACATCTCTAAGGAATCCAGAAAGTCGCTTCCAGCTGCTATTCGAGGCATGATGGGTTAGCGATGTTGCCGATGTGCTTTGTTGCTGTGGAAATTTGCGGTGCTGTTGCAGGAATGAGGGAGGAATGAGATGGGGAGAAAGCTTTGAAAGGCAAAAGAGAAGGAAATGGAAACAATAGCACGTTGAAGGGAAACTAGAGCACTCGCTACTGTATCTGGTTTTGTTCTACTACTTATTCGAGGAGGTCGGTGAGCAGTAAGTGATTCTAGGCTCGCAAATACTCCTCAACAAGGTCACATCAAAGTGAGCTCATAGTCATGCATATACTGTAATATCAACAATAAAAACAAGTTAACAAACGAGTCAATCATGCGCGTCTCCTATCATGGGATGTATCAGGACTCAAGAGTTTTGTCGGCCGGAAAACATTATCAGACACCTCCCCCCTGCAAATTTAGGGCGATGCCTTTCAAGCAACATCATGGTCAGCTATAAAAAGCAACGGCAAGCATTCACCTTCCATTTAGGTTCGTATAGGTCTAAGTAGATATGATATCGGAGAATGCGTACAATTCGTTGTAGATCAAAGTACCCAGATGCCTACCAACTTCCTCGCATTTGATCTCCGAATGGACTATTATCCAACTCACATAAAGCATACTGAGTTATTTGCTTGTAGTTGACATCGCGATTTAGATTTACTTTTCACAGCTTGCCTATCACTTATGAAGTTCAGCAATTCAATCTAAGCATCTACTTTACATTTTGCATGCTGCGTGTAAATTTAACCTAATCAGAGCCATGACCGACAGAACACCGGGGAACTTCTTTTGGTTCCTCTGAAAATGAAACACATCTAATGCACTTTACAGTTCATCGTGGAAGTCACCCTCCTCCTCGCCACCAGGGGCACCACCTTGGTACATCTTGGAAGTGATGGGGTAAGCGACGTTGGACAGCTTCTCCTTTTGTTCCTCGAAGTCCTCGGCGGTGGCCTCAGCGCCATTCTCCTCGAGCCACTCGTTGGCCTCCTTGACAGCGTCCAGAATCTAGTATTGAGTTAGCTATTGTTATTTAAGGCATCTGTGACGAGGTTCAACTTACAGTCTCCTTGTCTTCCTCGTCAATCTTGCCACCAAGACCCTCCTCGTCATTGACCTGGTTCTTTAGGCTGAAAGCGTAGTTCTCGAGGCCATTTCGGGCCTCGATGCGCTCACGAGTAGCCTTGTCCTCCTCGGCATATTTCTCAGCCTCGGAAACCATGCGGTCAATTTCCTCTTGAGTAAGACGACCCTTGTCGTTGGTGATGGTGATGGACTCCTGCTTGCCAGTGCCCTTGTCGTGGGCGGACACCTTCAAGATACCGTTGGCGTCCAACTCGAACGAGACCTCAATTTGAGGCACGCCGCGGGGAGCGGGAGGGATACCAGTAAGCTCGAACTTGCCAAGCTGGTTGTTGTCCTTAGTCATGGAACGCTCACCCTCAAAGACCTGAATCAGGACAACGGGCTGGTTATCGGCGGCAGTCGAGAAAATCTGGCTCTTACGAGTAGGAATAGGAGTGTTGCGAGGGATGAGCTTGGTCATGACTCCACCAGTGGTCTCAATACCGAGAGTGAGTGGGTTGACGTCCATGAGGACAATTTCCTCAGTACCTTCCTCACCGGAGAGAACACCAGCCTGAACAGCGGCACCGAAAGCGACGGCCTCGTCGGGGTTGATACCCTTAGAAGCCTTCTTGCCTCCGAAGTACTCCTCAATCAGGGACTGAACCTTGGGGATACGAGTGGAACCACCAACCAGAACGATGTCGTCGACTTCGCTCTTCTTGACGTTGGCATCCTTGAGAACCTGCTCAACAGGCTTGATAGTCTTCTTGAATAGGTCGACGTTGAGCTCCTCGAACTTGGCTCGGGTGAGAGTCTCAGAGAAATCGTTGCCCTCGTAGAAAGCCTCGATCTCGATACGGGTGCTCATCTGAGAGGACAGAGTTCGCTTAGCCTTTTCGGCCTCACGCTTCAACTTACCCATGGCCTTGAGGTCCTTGGTGATATCGACGCTGTTCTTCTTGTTGTAAGCCTTGGCCAGGTGGTTGATGATACGCTGGTCGAAATCTTCACCACCAAGGTGGGTGTCACCGGCAGTAGCCAAGACTTCGAAGACGCCGTTGTCAATAGAAAGCAGGGACACATCGAAGGTACCACCACCAAGATCGTAGACAATGATCTGGCGTTCACCATCAGTCTTGTCAAGACCATAGGCAATAGCAGCGGCGGTGGGCTCGTTGACAATTCGGAGGACGTTCAAGCCGGCGATGACACCAGCGTCCTTTGTAGCTTGTCGCTGGTTATCCTATCAAATTGTTAGTTGTGAATGCAATGGATTATCCATCAAGCTTGATATGGCTTACGTTGAAATAGGCGGGAACAGTAACAACGGCGTGGGTAACTTTCTTGCCCAGGTAAGACTCGGCAACTTCCTTCATCTTACCCAGGACCATGGCGGAAACCTCCTCAGGAGTGAACTGCTTCTTCTCGCCGTTCACCTTGACCTGAACAATAGGTTTGCCATCCCTGTCAATAACCTTGTAGGGGAAGTGCTTGATATCGTTCTGAACGTCCTTCTCGTTGAATTTGCGACCAATCAATCGCCTGCAGCATGTCAGAATCATGAAGAGCCAAAATTCATTACAGGTTTGGTTAGAACTAACTTGATATCATAGATTGTGTTGGTGGGGTTGGCGGCGGCCTGGTTCTTGGCTGAGTCGCCAACCAGACGCTCCTCATCGGTGAAAGCGACGTAAGAAGGAGTGATTCGGTTACCCTGATCGTTGACTAGAATCTCGACCTTGCCCTTCTGCATCACACCGACACAGCTGTAGGTGGTACCCAAGTCCTAAAGGGTGGGAGGTTAGCAACGCAAAGTCAGTCTCGCCAACGAGGGGGATCTGCAGGTCTCGACGTACAATTCCGATAACAGTGCCATAGTTGTCGACATCGTCAGCGCCAGACTGAGCGGTGACGGTCTGGACAAACGCCAGAGGTGCAAAGAGAAGAGTAATCCAGCAGAGCAGACCCAGCCCAAGGGCCAGCGAGCTCCGTGAACGAGCCATAGTGGAAGATGTGGTTGCGAATGCGCCGGACCAAATGCCGTACGAATTAGACGTTATAGCTGTAGAAAAAAAGGGAAAAGAAAAAGAAGATTCTTAACAATGCAACGCAGCGAGGTCTAATCTGTCCTCGAGCTGGCGTGTTCACCAGGGGAAGGGGTATCTTTGGTGGTGGTGAAAAAAAAAAGGCGGGTTGGGGAAAAGGCGTCTGAGTGCTGCTTTTGAATGCTGACTCCGGCCGGAAAAAGGTATGAGGTGTCCAGAAGGCTCAAAAAGGCCAGATTTCAGGTAGGTTCACGGTACCTCCCCCATATGGTTGGCACCCTGCCCGGCTTGCCTGCGTGAGCCACACAAGGGGTCCAGCGCTTGCCCCACGTGACAGGGGTCCAAAATTCGGAGAAGGTCGACCGGATTCCACACTGTATTTTGCGTCTAGCGGGTGCCCCATTTTGCCCATCATGGCACCTGTGGAGACGGATTGGGACAGTGTATATAAGATATCCGCACGCAGCAACTCTTTACCGTTGACGCTGGCGGTCATCACATTGTGCCTAGACTGGAACCAAGAGAGAACCACCGAGACCCGAGCAGTCTCCATTTCGCCCCTCCGAAAGGCCACGATGGTCTTCTCACCAGTAGCGGCAAAAGCAGGAGGAAGTTCTGACGAAGAAATCATGACGCCTACCTGCCTGGGATACGGTGACTCAAAGGCTAAATTAA
Source organism: Sphaerostilbella broomeana (assembly GCA_930272545.1). Classification (NCBI taxonomy): domain Eukaryota; kingdom Fungi; phylum Ascomycota; class Sordariomycetes; order Hypocreales; family Hypocreaceae; genus Sphaerostilbella; species Sphaerostilbella broomeana. Next base: position 206,434 of record CAKNET010000022.1, read on the forward strand.
GGCATTGAAACGGACCGACGCCACCGCACATTGTCGACACAAATAGAAGCTGTCAATGAAGCTTGTCTGTCTTAGTTAGCCTTCATCTTTAAACCACACGTTCGAGCAACTCTGTTCACTACAAGACTAGCACTAACAACAGCACTCATTATTGTTATGCGCACAATGCAGCTAATGGGAGAACTCTATTCCACCTTGACTACTACATCCACACTATCTTACTGTAATGTTCTCTTAGTGGTGGCCCTGACAAGTGTACATCGACTTGGACTAGCTTGCTTACCCTATCATGGTAAATATTCAACTTCTCTTGCTCACGATTACAGGTTATCCTAGAAAACCTGATTCTACCTTTCTAGGGTTTGCTTTAATCCTTCATAATCATACAGTGACACAAAGCCCCTTTCCTCATTCTAGCAGCCCGGCCGCTATAGTCTCACCACCACTTCTTATGACAACACGCTGTCCAGATTCCAGTGGTACCTTTGACTCCAATTTAATCAGAATACGAGCTACTGCGCCAGGCTGCACGACTTTGGGCTTCTTTTTGATGACCTCTCCCGTAACCTTGTCCAGCGTTGCTGCTATGGATTGAATCTGACCTGCTGCATGAAGCCTACCCCGGTGTAGATCGACTGGCATAGGCAATAAGTGATTGAATGCCATGGCCTTCATGGTGAATGTATCACCAATATTAATGGGATCCGCCGTATGACATAAAATGTCACCAATCCGAATATGAACGGGATCGATGTTGGTCAGCGCAAGGCTAATGCTCTGACCAGCCACTGCCCACTCCTGAGTCACAGAGTCGACCACGATGGATTTGATGTATGCGTTCTCCCCGCTAGGCTGTACCAATACGACATCTCCAATTTGAATTGTGCCAGAGTCGATCCGACCTCCCAATGTTGCAGTTCCTTGCTGTGAGCGGAAAACCTCAGATATGGCCATCCGGAAAGGCTTCTTTAGTGCCCGAGTAGCAGAGACCACAGAACCCTCCAAGCCGTCTATCAATGTCGGTCCCGTGTACCACGAGGCATCTTGATCTTTCGTTCTTTGGACAATGTTGTCTCCGTTTAGCCCTGATATGGGAATAAAGGAGACAAACTTGTCTTGAAACCCGAGTCCTGTTAAGAAGCCAGAAACCTCTTCGGAAATTTCGTTGAATCGATCTTGAGACCATCCGACCATATCAAGCTTGTTGACAGCTACAATCAGCCTCTGCACTCCTAGGCTCCGCAAGAGCAGAACGTGCTCCCGAGTTTGTCCTTTCAATCCTTTCTCGTACGCGCCAGTGTTGGCATCAATGACTAGTATCGCAAAATCTGCCTGGCTGGCTCCAGCAATCATGTTCGGGACAAAATCCTGGTGTCCTGGGGCATCCAAAATGGTGAATTTTGTTTTCTCTGTCTCGAAATAGTTGGTCGCAATGTCGATAGTCACACCTCGATCTCGCTCCTCTCTACTCTGGTCCATCACCCAGGCCAGAGCAAACGATTGCTTTCCAGACTTTTCAGCCTGTCTCCGATACTTGTCAACCGTACGCTCATCAACAAGTTTTAGCTCAAGTAGAAGACGGCCCATTAATGTACTCTTCCCGGCATCAACGTGGCCTGCACAACTTAGAGACGTTGTTCTGATAAAAAATGAGAATAGAATGGGACAATGTATCCAAACTTACCCACTACGACAAAGCTAGCACTTCTTTTGCTCGTGCTATTCTCAAACTCCTTAATGACATCGAGCCCTTTACTCTTAGGGGGTGGGGCATCGCTAATTCTTAGATTTGAGACGCTATTAGCGACTCCAGCATCTTTGGCCCCGTCATCCTTCTTCGGTGTCTTGTTGGATGTCTTTGGAGTAGTTGGGGCTTTTTTCCCCGCTACATAAAAAATTAGAATTAGCCGATCATTTTGCCCTAGCAAAACTCGAACCTTTCGCCTGAGCAGCGAGCACAATATCGTCTGGACTGGGTTTTGCAAATTCTGTGGCGAAGAAAGAAGATGACTGTGTGTAGGGCATTGCAAATACATCCTGCCTTGATGTTTGACTCGCCCCTGGAGCAGACCTGAATAGCGTTCGGGCGAATGCAGAAGGGGTGCTTGCATGGCTCAGCGTTGGCGCCTCTCCACCCCCAACACCAGGCCGCGGAAATTCGTTGGTTGATGAGCCAAAGGATTCATTGATATGCCTGACATCATTTTTAAGCGGTTCTTTTTCAGAATGCGAGGATGCTTCCGTCGAAAGGGCGGCGGCATGTCCAAACGGAGAGGCCTCTTTTATTTGCGGCGTATTTGGTTTCGCTGCAAAAGCTAAATTTTCTTTTTGTCGCTCGTCTGATATGGCCAACTTGTTCAGACCACGCTCAGTTTTGGCATGATCTTCTTGCCCCTTTTTATCCTCTATCTTCTTTTTTCGTGCAGCTGCCAGTGCTTGGAGTTTGGACATTTTGGGACCACCGTCACCACCGCCTAGCAATCCTCCAGGGAGGCATGGTGGCTTAAAAAAGACAGTTTCTCGATGTCTTGGTATGTTCAACCATGGCATATCCGAAAAGAACAGCTCAGGAGACACTCGCGGCTTCTCAAGAACTGGAAAAGGCTTTGCAAAAGAGGTGTTGTAAAAGTGGCCAGAACCACATTCATGTTCCAGGGGTTCACAGTCTGCTCCAGTGGCTCTCGGAAACAAGCTATGCGAAGCAGATAAGGAGATCACACTGAGCTTACCTTCTGGTGTCTTCTTTGGCACTGTTTTAGGAGGTGGTGGTGCTATAAAGGTTTTTGTGAGATAGGTAACAGACTTGTCCACGTCGTAATAATAATGCCAAAGTGCTTCTTGTATTTGAGACACAGTGACCTTGGTTGCCTCAACGCCCAGAGCTTTTTGGACTTCCGCAGTCCCATCCTCCATAGCAATCTTATCCTCTGGACTCAGCTCATCCCCGTCCTCGTCAGGTTCGTCGTAATGATCGACGAAATCATCATCGTCGAATTCTTCTTGCGGAGCCATGACGGCCTAGCAAGCCAGTGCCGAGTTGAAGTGCCACAAATTTCTCTCGAATAATGTGCTTTAAAGTAGTGAAACACCCTGCCTGCGCCTGGAAGTGGCCTAATCGTTGCGAGTCTCACGATGAGAGTCTGGGAGCCAAAGCATATATGTAAAGCTCTGAGGGCGATTGATTAGGCAGAACGAATAAAGGTGACTCAACTTTTGTCTATGGCCCGGAAAGTTCAACAAGGAAAACTCATAATAAAGTTAAGAGCAAAACGGCAACAGATGGAATAAAATGGAGGCAAAGCGTCGAGTCATCGGCGAGCGTCGTGCGACCTTGTTGATTCCTGAATTTGGAGGGGCAACTCAAACCTGTACTAGTACATGATAGGTACACCTGTACTCCGTGCAAAACCCCATAATTAAGTCATGGAGGGGCAGAGCTTGTCGTATGGCGGGGTGCCTATCGGTGGGCGGACTTTACTTTGTCCGTTTGCCGCAGCGTTTGTTGTGGCAGTAGGCAGCCCCTCGAAAAATTCAGGCACGATTATTAGAAAGCTTGAAGCTATACTTGTCACCAAATAGCGGGGGTTAATCTTTTGGTGTCTCTATCAATTCTTCTTGTTCTTTTGGTGATCTTCTCAGAGCAGGTAATCTACGGCCAAAATGGCGTTGAGTACGTTATGAAGCACCCCGCCAGTTATTGCAGTTCAAGCTAACCGCCAACACAGACCTGGATGTTTCGAACGGTAAGGACCTATATGCAGCGGAGACCATTTATCACTAACGCTACACGGACAGCGGCGGTTATGAAGGATGAGCAAGGAAGGCCCTTCATTATTGTTAGAGAGTATAGTTTCCCCCACATCTTACTTTCAAAAATGAATCGAAGCTGACGGCGGTGGTCCAGTCAAGGGAAAAAGAAGCGCCAGTTTGGCAACGAAGCCGTCAAGTCCCACATCCTCGCCGCCCGAACAGTAGCCAACATTGTGAAGACCTCACTAGGCCCACGTGGCCTCGATAAGATTCTCATTTCCCCCGACGGCGACATTACAGTAACGAACGATGGAGCGACAATCCTGCAACAAATGGAAGTCAGCAACCATGTTGCTAAGTTGTTGGTAGAGCTTTCAAAATCACAAGATGATGAAATTGGAGATGGTACAACTGGCGTTGTAGTTCTAGCAGGAGCTCTTCTGGAACAGGCTGCCGATCTTATCGACAAAGGAATCCACCCGATTCGTATTGCCGACGGCTACGATCAGGCCTGTGACATTGCTGTTGCAGAGCTTGACAGGATCTCAGACACCATCGAATTCGCAAAGGATGACACCGAAAACTTGCACAAAGTTGCACGGACAAGCTTGGGAAGCAAGATTGTTTCGAAGGCCCATGACCAATTTGCTAAAATTGCGGTTGATGCTGTATTATCAGTAGCAGATCTTGAACGAAAAGACGTTGACTTTGAGCTGATTAAGGTTGACGGTAAGGTTGGAGGAGCGCTGGAAGACAGCTTGCTTGTTAAGGGCGTCATTATCGATAAAGACTTCTCTCACCCTCAGATGCCTTCCGAAGTTAAGGATGCCAAGATCGCCATCTTGACCTGTGCCTTCGAGCCGCCAAAACCTAAGACTAAGCACCATCTCGACATCACCAGCGTAGAGGAGTTCAAGAAGCTACAAAATTACGAGAAGGAAAAGTTCATAGAGATGATCCAGCAGATCAAAGATACTGGGGCGAATCTAGCTATTTGCCAGTGGGGATTTGATGATGAGGCAAACCATCTTCTGCTTCAGAACCAGTTGCCTGCGGTTCGGTGGGTCGGCGGACCTGAAATAGAGCTAGTTGCTATCGCAACAAATGGTAGAATAGTCCCTAGATTCGAGGACTTAAAACCCGAGAAGCTCGGTACTGCTGGCATTGTCAGAGAAATGACATTTGGGACAACAAGAGAGAAGATGCTGGTCATTGAGGAGTGCGCCAACACCAGAGCTGTAACTGTTTTTGTCCGAGGAAGCAATAAGATGGTAAAGTATCCATTCTCTTGGTAATTTAAGCTGTGGCTAACCATAAGTTAGATAATCGATGAGGCCAAGAGATCTTTGCATGATGCTCTCTGTGTCGTCCGTAACTTAGTCAAGGACAACAGAGTTGTATATGGAGGCGGTGCTGCAGAGATTGCTTGTTCGCTGGCAGTAGAAGACGCAGCAGCAAAGACTCCAGGTCTCGAGCAATATGCTATGCGTGCATTTTCTGAGGCTTTGGACGCTGTTCCAATGGCTCTGGCCGAGAATAGCGGATTGAATTCCATCGCAACTTTGGCAGAAGTAAAGAGCCAACAAGTGAAAGCTGGACCGAGCGGTAGAGGAAAGCTTGGTGTGGACTGCATGGGCCGAGGCGACAACGACATGAAGAGCGCTTTTGTTATCGATCCATTGATCAGCAAGAAGCAGCAGCTACAACTGGCAACTCAGTTATGTCGGATGGTTCTTAAAGTCAACAATGTCATTGTGGCTGGCGCTGATGATAACGATTTTTAAGGGGTTTCGGTCTGAGTATAGACAGGGAATATACCAAAAAAGCATGGCTGGTTAAATAGAAACCTTTTTGCTCGACAATTATGAGCTTTTAATTGACGTCAATCCAAAGGTATTAATGATTTGTGTTAATTGATGTCTCGCCATCCTATAGGGTTTTCCATCTCCCTACCCCCCCTCCGCTGCCTCTATCTTCAACCGTTTGATTCTATCTCAAATTTAGATTAAAATATGCCCCAAGTTTGGCCAGATTGAAACTCCATTTGGAGTAGGCGACCATGGGTTTAATATGCTTTATCAACTGCCGGCGGAACATCGCCCCGTGCATTAGACCTCTGACAGCCAGCCTTGCGTCAACTCCTGCGTAAGCTAGCTCAGCCCAAACTAAGCTATTTCAGCTCTGTGAATTGTTACGATGCGCCACTCGAAATGATCACTTCTCGATGCCAGCAAGATTCAAATCTTTTTGATGCCATCCTAGACGCTTGATTCTCTCAAGCTTTAAAACGGAATGCATCAAGGTTCTGATAGCGAAGCGACGGTAAGCTCGACGAGCTCTACCTCTCTAACAAACTGCCATGAGAGTTCACCTCCAGTTCGACGACGTCCAATACCGCGGAAGGGTCACACCAAATCTAGAGCAGGATGCTCTACCTGTAAGCGGCGGAAGGTAAAATGTGACGAGACCAGCCCGGAATGTGGACCATGTCACCGCTTAGGACTTCACTGTGCATATCTTCAACGGGTTCGCGATGGCGACGATGAACATATTCCCACAAGTGCGACTACATTGGTCAGGTCGTTGCGATCTGACCCAATGACATTTACCATGGATGATATGCGCTTTTTTCAGCATTTCTTATTCGCTGCCTATCCATCCTTGCCCATCGATGGCTGGGCGGTATGGCAATATGTGTCTCAGATGTCATATCAAGTCAGTACAATTAGTTCCTCTTTAGCAGAATGAGAGTAACAGAGTGGCAGTTTGACTTTTTAATACATTCGATGCTTGCGCTTGGGGCTTCGCATTTGTCCCTCGTGACGCCGGGGGACTACTCCCAAGCTTCGCTCTCACATCGTGTGATTGCTATTCAGAGCTTGAATGAATTCTTGTCGAACGCCCATCTCTCTCACGTTAATGCGGATGCCGCATTTGCAACCATGCTGGCTTTGACTTTTCAGGCAAGCCATATGCCGGACGGACTAATAGAATGGCTGACAATGGTCCGTGGCTGTGAGTGTTGCCATTTTTCTTTCTGGCCACGAAAGGACTAATCAGTACTTACGCATTTCCGTTAGGTTATCTTGTCGGTTCGCATGCGTTGTTAAACTACGAAGAGTCGGCATTCAAGACATTTGAGAGAGAACATTACCTCGCCAAGGTGATGGAATTAGTTGTCACGGATGGGATAGACAGTTGCCTGGGCAGCGAGATCTCGGCAGGGTTTTGTTCAAGCGCTAAACGTCTAGCGACACTTTGCAGCAGCATCGTAGAGATTGAATATTTGGCAATGATGCAACAAATTGTAAGGGGGGCAGCAAATGAGCGAGAGACAAGTGAGTTTAATGTATGCCGGTGGCTGACACTCTAGGACTGAGATAGCTTACTTTTACTTTTACTCTCAGGCTATTATGTGCATGTTCACACAAAGATGTACGACAGGCTGGGTGAATTAAGCGCCGCAGAATTCGCAGCGTTCATTGATCCGCAGAACTACGCGGCCAGACTGGTCATTATACACATGCTGGCAGTGGATTTCATCATGAGCAGGAGATTGCCTTTGGATGGATCCAAAATATTGCACTTTATTGGCTTGCACCAAGGGTATGATTTCCGCAAGGCCATGTCAGTTGTTTGGATCGAGGACGTTATGGATCGTCTCCCCGAGGAATTTTACGAGTATGGGAGATGGGTTCTTGAGTTTGTGCGAAGATTCATGGGCACAATCAGTTTAGATGGCATCGTCTGGCAGTCGTCACTCATGTATGCAGAACAGCCAGGTGTGAAACTCATTTCCCCTGCAACTTGAGAGGACTAAACGACAGTTTCAATACATTCCTGTCTATATATAACATATTCAAGCAACTTTCCATATGGTTTCCTTACCAAGTCAGAGAAGCCCACTTAGCCTAGACGTTTCCCCCACCCGCTGACTGTATTCAAACCACTTCCTGACCAACAAGGCTTCCACTTGGAATTTCTCTTACTTCTTCCGACTTATGATCTTTGCTAGTGGATGTTTCACCGCTTAGATACCGGCTAGGGTGATAAATGCAAAAGGCTCCAATTGCGCCTACCATAGGCAGGGCCTCAAAAACCCAAAAAATCCATTCAGTGCGGAAGGCATATCCGTCTATGCCCTCTGCGAATTCGCAGACACGATAAATAGAACGGATCTAGCTAATATTAGCAAGAGGCCCACACATTATTAGACAATAATGCTAGACTTACCATGCTGAGGACGCTGGAGACGTAAATTGCCAACATCAGTCTCCTCCACCCTGCCGGAGCGTTGGATACTTCGCATCTATTGGCAAGGAAATGAAATCGACCAAAGACGCAGAGAAAGAACGAGAAGGAGAGAACCTGGAAAGCAAGACCACCGATCAAGACGTTTTTACCAATTTGCCCATTCGGACCATCCCAGTTGTCTGAACTCGCAATGCCGGATCCGCCTCCTTGAATCATGAATGCCACGATATCGCAGACAACAAATATGGGTGTGAGGAACTGGCCGGGGATTCGCAAAACTCGACTATTGGATGGTGGGAGTACGGCGCGGATAAGGCGACTGATGAGAAGATAGTTTCCGGCAGCGACAAAGACTGGTGCGAGGACCGTGAAGGTCAAGGTCATCACAAACGGGGGCTGTACCTTTATCGTCAGTCTTCCCTGTACACCATACAAGTCCGCATTGGGAAAAGACGGGCGAAACTCACCAAGTCAGTTTGGTTCTTGACAGAGTATGTGCGAAGAATATAAGCGGCCACCTCAATGGCAGCACCTATGACCACGACAGAAAAGTACCATGCTCGGTACTTGATGATGGTGAGGTAGGCGATGGCGAGGAAGACGATGCTATATACTACGGTGCCAACTATAGCAAGTGGGAATGATGGATCGTACATCCATACGGATTGGTTGTCGTCGTTGGCCATGGTGAATAAGGGGGCTGTTCAGTGCAAGGAATCAAGGGCAATGACAAGTCACAAGCTGCCTCGAGAGGAATATGTCAATGTGCTTTTGATGAGGACTTGATTGTTTAATGTGACCAACTATCTAGAAGAAGGACTGAATTCCAATCGCCTTAACTTATACTCTTCAACTCATGAAACATCTACGTCTATTCTCGCATCTAATGCGATGGTCGCGAAGATGTGTATCCTCCAAGCCACAGCAAATCCGAGCAAAGAGAGATTGTTGTGCAATATCTCAACCTCCCATTGGACAACCTTTTTTTTAACTCTCTATTTAGTTTAAAACAGCCTCAATCCGCTCTGCTGTAGCGAGCGAGAGCACTGTTGTTATCGTCTGTGTCGTTTTCAGCTTTGGGCTGAGGCGCGGCTGGTGACGTTTGAACCGACGTGTGAATCCGAGCAATGCGATGCACAAGACCCAATCAATGGGGCTGAGTAATCAGACAGCAAAGAGGATTTAACGATGATCTGCGGGCCTATTGTCCTTTTAGACCTATTCATGTGTGAGCGACGTTAATTACTTCGCATTCTTCGGGTTGTGATCAGAGCTTAGCGCAAGGCGACAACTTATAGTATGTGAGCGACCGGCAATGATGTACGTCACGACTCACGAGACAACGCTTTTCCCGTTGATACCCCTTAGTATAGAGACGGTGGATGGCCTCTCAACAAAAGATTCCGCCCTGCGATTACGGCTCCCGACCCAGAGCCTTCTAACTTCAGGAATCTGAAAATCGGACCGCCAAGCCAGTTTATAAGTTACCACACCCAGTGCAAGAGAACGGGTATTAGAAATTACATGTGCTTGAAGAAATTCAAGCTCTCGCTTGCGGTGATACGAACAGCCAATTCAGCCACTGCATAATCCACGACAAAAACATCTGGACGAACGGGAGGTTCGATTCTTCAAACGGTAGCATCAACTATTAGATTAGTTTGGCAGCGCGGCTTGAGCTTAGGGCTGGAGATATCAAGGCCAGACTGCTCCCCAGATAGGCATGTACAGTACATGAATGTCATCGAGGTAGTTGAGCTGGGCAGCCCTGACTCTACCATGGACTATTCGGGTCTGTTGCATCCCCAGCGCTGGGTATCAAGGTTAGAAGCTTGAGACGATTTGGGAAAGCGTTTGCAAACCGTAGCCATTCTCCATGGAACGCCTCAAAGTAACCTCTGGATGAAGCGGCAGCCAACTCTAGAAACTGGGACGTAAGGAAATGGCCCTTGCCTGGAACGGCCACGGTCTGTATGTATCCACGCCTCTCCAAGATTTGGGGTCTGGAAAACTTTTATTATCATAGACGGCGGCCGACCGCCGAGAGGGGTGGGTGGCGTGCTGAGAGTTCAAGCAACGGCACACTCTCAGGTGCGGCTGATGCATGGAGATGCTCGCTTTCGCCCTCCCACGTGGGCATACACATTATCCATCGTTGGAGGGCCCCCAACCCGCGATCTGAATTCCAGGCCACGAGGGGATGAATATCCATGTCCTGATATATTGTTGAATGAATCGCGAGTATAGTACGGAATGTGAGGGCCCGGCCGGGTAGAAGCTCCGGCGCATGTTGCGGCATCTGTGACAAGCCTCCCCAATCAGAAACAGCTGCATTGAGATGCGCACGAATGAGAAAATTGGAAACCATTTCTGGATTTTATTTTATTGTTTTTTTGGCCCTGTTATTATTTCCCCTGCCGGCTTCTAGGGTTGGACCCCTTCCTTTAAGGCTGAAATGCTAAAGCCAATTCGCACCCATTGAGAAATATGTAAGCTCTTCACTTCTCCATGGGTGAAATTGGTCAGCAAGTGCACTTGAATCGTAAGTTTCTATTGTCGGCCCAATAAGAATATTCAAAGGAAATGGGCAATTATTTCAGAGTAATTAAAAATATTGCAGGTTGGACAAACTGGTTGGTTGGATGATGAGCACAGTAGAAGGAATCACCCGCACCTGATCCCTCCCAGGATGATTTAACGGCCAGATTATTACAAATACGCAATTTTCTAAATATACTGATGTCTGAAGTATATGTTTAGGCTTCTAGAAATGGACTCTAGCATGTGAAGTCTGCTACGCATATTCAGGTCCATGGTCAGACGGTCGGCGGGTAATGGTGGAGACCAACTCCGGTGTTGCGGCGGCCCAAGCCGGGCATCCCTCCGGCTAACCCCACACAAAGCCCTGTGTTGTTATATACATAGATACATTAGTTAGATGTACATCTGTTCCTAAATTCTATCTTAAATGCTATCTGTTAAATATATAGGGGTGGGCTTTTTCTGTGAGAATTTGTTAGACCGTATGGAACTAGGGTGGCGTCCTTGAATCTTCGTAGGCGACTTCATAGTAGGGCGCACATCGCCTCATGGGTAGGAAGGACGGCATCAGAATTGGAGTAATAGTGGACAAACATGATTACAGCTTGTATTTTTATGGGAGATAAAGAAACGCATGTTACGGGTTCGAGTGTTGTGGCGCCATTCTTGCTCGTTTAACGGACTGCGCGGTATATCAAGATATGTCTGGGATTAAGGTCGTGATATTCGTTATGCATAATATATAGCGACTACAGAGCCGAGTTTTATTACCAAGACCAGCCTGGCAAGACAATTATAGGACAAATGCTACCCGTAGCGGACAACGATGGATAAGGAATGGTATCTATCGGTAGCAAAACATCGTTTCGAATCTCAGACTTCATCAAACAAATGCTCTTGAATAATATATGGGAATTGTCCGTCTATATGCCGCCATTTTTACATGAGTGTGACTGTTGGCTCGACAGACTCTTCACCATCGACCCCCTTTCCAGAGACCCGCTTCTCGGCCTTGCCTAATTGTCGCATTGGTCATGAAAGGCGACCTACCCAATAAGTAACACGTGAGGCGCACATTAGATCGATCTATAAATACCGGCTCCTATTCCTGTTGATTCCCTCACCCGTATGGCACACACTCCCCCACACCCACATCATTTCCCATATTTACCAGTGAAGACTTTTTTACCCCTTACTGCTCAGTAAAGTTACCTTGAGCAAGGGGCTTGAACACTCCCACATAGTCATCGGAATCCATTGGATAATGGAGACTGGTTCACATGAGGGTATAATAGCCCATCTCAAGCAACGATGGGACATGTATTATGGTCTGCACGAGCCTTGGGTGAGTGCTGTGAAGCGTAGGTGATCATGTCCTTCCACCAACTTCAGCCGGTATCTTAAGTAGACCGTATAGCCTTCTTCCAAGTTATATCGCGAGAGATTGGCAATCTCAACTTCGGCATTTTATGGAGGCCATCTGTCGTTGCTGAGGAGGCATTTGCTAGATGGTGGATAGCGGCAAGTATGTGATCCTCCAGTGGGATTTACCGACGGCTCCAATTTGTCCTTAACAGCGACCTAACTTCATGATAGGTCCTGGAATTGTAAATTTTGAGAACGACACGGCTATTCCGTCCTTGGTCGGTAGCGCCTACGGCGTGGTTCTTGAACTCGGCCCCGGTGCGGGTAATCAGCTTCATCGCTTGGATGCTAGCAAGGTCAAGCATGTGTATGGCATTGAGTCAAACCAGACCTTTGCTAGCACTTTAGATGCAAACATTAAGGAGACTGGTCTTGAGGGTGCATACACAACAATTATTGGCCGTGTAGAAAGCGCTGAGTATGAACTCGAGAAGTTTGGCGTCCAGCCAGGCATGATCGACTGCGTCTTGAGCATCCAGACTCTCTGCTCTGTCAAGGATGTGGCGGCAGTAGCACGGCGGCTTCACCATCTCCTGAAGCCAGGAGGAGAGTTGATTTTCTGGGAGCACCAGAAGAACGAAGTGGACTTCGTTACCCGGATGGTGCAAGGTATGTACCGCTTTGAGCCCAGCCCTTCAATATCTATTGTGCGGTGATGATTTAACTGATAAAAGGATTGTGGACTTGGGTCTGGAGACCGGTAATTGGGGGATGTAAACTTAACCAGCCCACACGAGAGGCCGTCTTAGGTGCTGCCGACTGGGAGGTGGTTGAGTTTGGCGTCGACGAGAAGCCACTTGAACTTATGCCACGTGTCTGGGGACGTCTTAAGAAGAAGTGAAGCCATGGATACAATATGTCTGCCGGGCCATTATCGGCGATGGAGGCATCATGTCATATTATGGTGACCACTAAAGACCATGTTCTTTTCAAAAAGAGAGACTTATTGTGTTACGAACTGTCCTGCCCCATGATAGTGAAATATCAGTACACATCAGGGCTTCCATGCTCCACAATGATCTTATTTGATCATTTATAAGTGACTTCTTCTTTGCGAGAGGTGCCAATTTTCGACCTCGTAAACCCTATACCAGATAAGAATCTTCCATATTGCCATAGTAAACATCATTTACAGTCAACTTACGAGGCGCTATCAGTTAAATCACCCATTTTTAGAATATAATTGAAAGCAGCCAATGATAGATGACAAATGTAGGCCTCGATTCTACTAGTTGGACGTCAATATGGATACATGTAGACAAAGGACATTCGGTTTTACTATCCGTATTCCGAACATCCCAGGGCTTCGCCCCACGCGCACACATCTTTACCGAAACCAATCAGAAGTAAATAACGAGTCGCCCGATTGAATCAATAATGACTAACCGAGGCTCGTCATACCTTAATGCTTAAGTCCTAGTCATCATCACTTAACAAGGTGACGTCATGGGCACTATTGCATGATGAAGCAAAGCAGATAGGAACAATGCATTGTTGGTTCATCGGCCCATAGGACTATGCATATAAAGGTAAGCCCCTATGTTATGAACTAGAGCTTACGAGTCAATTCGTGGTCTAGAGAGACGAAGAATTTGGGGCAATGGCTAATATACGTCACAAATAGCGAATGATTATCACGACCCCCCTTTACAGAGCCGACAAAACGGTTGTCCACTTCAAGTTAGAGAAAGCGAAGCGTTTTTGTGGACCTTTGAACAGACAGCCAGCTTGTGAAAACAAGAATTTCTGCTCGCTTCCGTTGAAATGGTCGCCATCTATCTGTAGTCACTAACGGCTGGCTGCATATGTTGATCCACAAGTCAGAGAAATATGACATAGACCACTTGACTAGCACGAATCACAGATGGATGGTGATTTAGCCCATGGGAAATTCATATATATATGAAGAGTGACGATGGTTTGACGTTTTAAGTCCTTCTAGACCTGCATTCCCGAGGAAAGTGTCATTAATAGTCTGAACCCCTAGCCAGGCTGACAATTTCACGCATTGTGAAATTCGTTGATATCCATTTCCGCATACCTATTCTCAATGGCTCCATTTCTACTATTTGACGGCCACTCTTGGCCTCTAAAGAGATGGCCTGGACCACAACCAACTACAGCCTCTTCTCCCACAGTTACCCGTATCCTTGAACGACAAGCCACCGTGACGGTGGTCTCGGACTCAGGCGGAGGCGGCGACGGAGGAAACCATCTCAGCGGAGGAGCAATTGCTGGCATAGTAATTGGTTCTGTTGTTGGCGTCCTCCTACTCCTCTGGATCATTCGTTCCTGTTTCAACTTGGGAGCGTCTCCTCAGGAACGGGAATCTATGTATCACGACGTTGATCCAAAACGGCGCCATCACCATCATTCACGACACAGGGGACACCACTCTCCAGATGTGTCATTGCCTCCACCAGTTGTCATGAGAGAGCATTCGCGGAACCGTCATCGTCAACACAAATATCCGACGGTAGAGAAGGTACAAAGAGGTCGCCGAGTGCCCGGATACTAGAACGAGATATGGAATACGGAATATGCTATAGGGGCCTTCATGATTGAATGATTTTTGTTCCTTGATTGAGAAGCGGCGTTGTCAGTGTTTTTTTCTTCTTCTTCTTTGGTAGGCGGCACTTGTCAAAACTGGACTTGATTATGGATGTATTTTGTCAAGGAAGAACCCCAAGAATTAAATATCCCGGCTAGTTTAGACTTTGTCTGAATTTGAACATTTTGATAAATCCCAGATATATACGTTTCCCTCCTAAACGAAGATGCTTGATTGATGCATTTGTTACATGCAAGTGAGACAACAGCCAGAAGGCTGGATGGATGACGCGGGAGGCACACCTCCGAACTGCGGGTCCAGTTCTTCCGAGCTGTTGCCGAGACTCCACAGCTTCATGCCCAGAAATCTTACGATCCGAAACTCGCTGCCTCGTATGCGACGATACATAACTTATAACGCCCATGCCGGGACTACACCTGAAGGCTTCAATCGATTGAAACCTTTGGGTATCCTCGCAACGATGGGCCCTCGACATGCCCTCTACACACCCCGTGCCCTCTAGGGCTACTCTGAACGCGCTCCGAGGCGTCCTCTTCACAACCTCCTGCTCTGTCCTTTTCCTCGCCGAAGAACGACGCCGCCGACTCAAAATCGCCCGCGCTGCTATTGACAATGCGCGGAAGCTACATACAGTTAGGAGTAACCGTGGGCCGATTGCCCTGACGGAGGGTTGGGAGGGCCGACTCTCAGAACTCGACCATGAGGTTATTTCGATACCTCCAGGTCCTCGACCCAAGACCTCGTACCGGCGACGGCGTCGAAGTGATTCCTTGAATTATCTTCTATATGATGGCGAGCTGGAGGTGCACAAAAACCCAATAGATCTCGATGATCCCAAGAGAAATAATCAAGCAACAACAGGGCCACAGCCTTCTCTACAGACAGAAACAGTGGGGGTAGGCATAGATTCCATCAAGCCCGTTCCTTCAACTGGGTATCCGTGGCACGATCCGTTTGAATCACTCGCCGTTTCTGCATCTACGGGCATACCTAGCCGAATGGCCATATCCGGTAGCTCCAACGGTCAAGAAGTAAAAAGTTTCGGGCACCAGAGGCGTCACCCAATTCTAAACTCCATGGGAACCCCGCTCCATGTCTTCCATGGTCCTTCGACGGACGAATCTGATCCCACAGGCATAGAACATTTCTTATCAGGTCTACTCTCACTCAGCTCAATATCTCATTATGATATACCTTCCCAAGTACCCTGGTATGAGACCGCAAAAGCCCTGGAACAGATGTTGCGGGAACTAGGCACCAAGGATGAGGATCGTAGTAAATTACCTGACCAAATTGAAAAGGCAATTTCTACGCTACGAAGCCTAGGGGAATTTCATCCAACATCCCCAAAGCTGGATAAAGTTTTGACAACTCATGGCATTGAGCTGCTGAAAGCTACAGCTCAAATAAACCACACAGAAATCAATACTATCCTTTCGATAGTTTTACCAAAATGCAAGGATCCCATTCTACTCATTTCTCCCTTTGCAGGCTGGTTGCAGGAGAAAAATGACCGCCAGGGTATGAAACAGCTTCTGGTTTCTCTTGCAGACCTCGAGCAATCTCGATTTTGGAGGCGTGGAATGACAGTCCATCGATTACTTTCTCACCAGATCGAGGCGTTTGGTTTTAAACAGACCAAGCACCTCTACCTCTTGCTACAGACAATTGGTCTTTATGATACGATCGCTGTTTCTCACGAGACAGAGTATAGAATACGTCGACTCATGATTTCAAACTCTCTGAGCGCGGGTGATGATACCTTTGCTCAACAAGAAATCAAGTCAATTTCTGAGCTGGACCTTGACGCGTTCAAGGTGGACGTCAAACTCCAGAGCAGACTAGTAGTGCGTCAAGCAGCCCTTGGGAATTGGGATTCTGTGCAGGATGGTGTGCAAACCCTCCTTGGAATTGCAGATGCAAACACGGCAGACTTTCAATCTATGCTAGGTAAAATAACAGACACATTCGCACAGACGTATTCTCCACAAGAGCTTGAGGCTCTACTACGAAAATTTGTTTGCGACTATAGCATTGCTCTAAAGTCCAGATGGATCACTCTCATATTGGATGATTATGCAAGTAGCCATAACCTGGAGGCCATGTTTTCATGGCTGCAATTTTGCGTTGATCACAGATTCCGGATAGATGATGCCTTTATCCAGCGCTTTTATACCAGCAGCCGCAGGTATTGGAGTTTTTCCGACAAGAGTCTAGCAACTTTACACGAAACGGTTCAAGAAACTGTCTTGAACATTCCCAGCGAGGGGTCTGCCAATGGTCTGGGTACCACGCCTTTAACTTCTCTCGAAACGGGTAACTGGGTAACTGAATCAGATGCATTGAAGTATCTGGAGTTGCTAGCTTCTCGTGGCGAATGGGAGCAGATTTGCAGTGCTTATTCAGAATACCTATTGACAAATCCCAAATTCTCAGCCCAGTGTCTTCGACTTGCAGTTCTTGGGCATCTGAGGAAGCAAGGCGGCTCTATCGAACAGGCTGCCTCACTCATCAATGAAGCTCGCGGGCAAGGTCATGATGTAACCGTAGCCTTGACGCCGCTGTTACTGGCAAGAATAGAGAAAGGGGACGATGCTAGCGATCTTGTAAAGGAGGAACTAAGACGAGGGATTCGTATTCACGACAGCGTATACAACAAAGCGGCACAAATGCTCTCCGCGAAGGGAGATTTGCGGGAAGCAACAAGAATGTGTGAAACTGCAGCGAGGGAAAATGGCAACGGCGAGTTGCTTTATAACGAGTACAACTTTTCCAACCTGGTTTTTGCATACACAGGGTCAACAAGGTACAAATCCTTGCAGTCCATTCTTTCAAACTTTGTATCAGAAGTACAATGGTGGCATGGGAGTCCAACGTGCAAGGAAAGCATAAAGTGGGCGATGAAGACTGCAGCAATGCGAGCAGTGGCGCATCCGAAGGAAACAAATGAGCATAAAGATGCTCTGTATCAACTCGACGAAGCTCTTATTCATGTCAAGAATTGCCGTTCAACCAAGGATGACCGGCGAGACGTTGCGGAGGCTTTCATTCGGGTGGTGCGCCATCCAGCCGCTGCACAGGAACGCGCATCCCAGAAAGAAGTTCGGGACGCCATTGGCATTTCTTTGGAAAGACGAGAGACGGAAAAGGTCGAGACGGCACAAAAGTTTCACAAACTTTTGGCTGGTCATCAGCAAGTATTAGCAGCGGCAGCAGAAGCATGAGGAATGATGGATTGTGTGTAGATATGTCCAATGGCATCAAAGCAATCAAAACAAATTTCGAACAAAAGCTCTATTTCTCGTATTTCCTACAGCATTCATGAGCATGTCAGAAGTATTTTGAGAGAGCTGATTTGAATTCCGCGCCTGCGACTTGAACAACTAGATCTTCCGTTGTGATTGCAGTAACGGGATTTCTGCCTTCGTGAAGAATAGCAGGTAGCTTTTTACTTTGGCTGAGCGTTTCTTTCGTGACGTTTAGACAAACTTGCAGAAGTATCATGGAACTATGCAAGCTATTTCTTCGCTGCTAATCTCCCTTTTCGTCTAGGCCTGCTACTTTGCCGGGCATAGTTCTGCATGTTTCACTTGTAAGAGGGCACGGCTTCCTCGGACAAATGCAATTGTTACAGGGCCCAAGTAAGCAGCAGGATACAGCATCAGATCTGACATTACGGAATGCTATAAACTGTTCTAAAAAAAAATTTATGTCATGTTCGCGTGATACTAGTTTTCATGATCAACGACACCCTTGGTCTCTCCTATATGTCGACGTTCCCAGGCATCTCTGGGGGGTTTTCTCTACCCATTGTCCGTCTCTGCCAAACGCAGCGCAGACATTTCGTTTCGATTAGAGTGATTCAGCAGCTATCATAAACGGCCTAAGAGCGATTACTTTTACTACCGGACGTCCTCACCAAAGTCCTTGTCAAAAGCCGAAGACTCCGTAGTAAAGGCAGAGAGCTACCCACAAGGTAAAGCCCACAGACAAGCGAACCTTCAATTGACCTCTACAAACATAAGAATCATTCACATTCAATTTGCGTGTTCAAATCCGGCTTTTCTGGACCCCATTAACCCCTTTTTGTCTGCATAAGACGGCAGTCAGTATTATTACGATTATTATTTATGCAGACGCCCCATGCATACGAGGCCCACAAAGGTAGCTCGATACGACGAACTCTAATAGATGGCATTCTTACAGAGGATTACGCGTAGACTAGAAGTTTATGCTGGCCCCCAATAATAATAAAAAGTCAATGGTCCCATGCAGAATGACTTTTTTTTTTTTAAGATGTTGTATGGACGGATTGCTGGAGCTCAAGGACGAGTCAGTCGCTGAATACTGGAGATACATTGGGATACACGACACGAATTGTCCTGCAGAAACACGAAAGGGTCCATTGAAAAACAGGAAGAACAGATGGAATGAAGGCGTTTTACTCCGCCGTGACACGAAAACTGGGCCGAATGTTCTGAAAATCACAGGTTCCGCCTTGCCGTGTCTGTGTGGTTGAGCTAATAATATCTAGACCCAGAAAAGAGCCTTTTTTTTTTTTTCTTCGTTCGATCTTGTGATAATATGTGGTGCTTGGTATTGCTATTTAATTTTTAATGGTTTATTTAATTGTTATTTTATTTTTCATAAATGTATTTTACTCTATGTTTTAACATAATTGTCGTTACTCGTACCTAACTCAATGATCTAAAATATATGCTATCGATCCCCCCTTATTTGCCCCCCACCTCCCAGGGCCTAGTATATCCTTTCTATATACCAATGCCGCGTCAGATCCAGATCAAGTCTTACACAAAACGATTTAGGAAGCAGACCCAGGTCCCCTTCTCCAATTTATTTATTCATTTATTCATTTATTTACTATCTCAATATTTGAGAAAATAGCGGCTTCTAATGGAGGTGGGGGGAAGAGAAAGGGTATCTGAAGAACGAAGTGGGTGCTAACGATGAGAAGTTGGGGTCAGTGGCGTAGAGACGCGCAAAAAAATACATGTTGGAGTTGGACGGGAGAGGGAAAGGGTCAAGTCCATGGCGTCAATGAACTACCTAATAACTATTGGGGTCGCGTAAAAAGCACCTAACAGGGTAAAGAGGCTAGAGAGAGAGAGAGAAAAAAAGGTTTTTTTTGTTCGGCGTAGGAAAGGAGTTTTTCCCGAACGAGGAAGCCGATTGGGGTAGGAGGGAGTAGGAGGAGCAGTGTAGTTGGAGGAGGAGGGTGGGTTGTTTATTCAGGTAGAAGAAGTTAACAGCGCCACCTCTAAGAAAGAAAGAGAAATCAGGAATCACAATGTAAAATCTAGATCTTCCATCGTACATACATACATACATACATACATGCATAGGTTTGTGTGTGAGAGAGGGGTATAAGGCTAGCTAGGCCAGCTACGTTAATTAAACTAAGTAGTAGGCAGACGGGCTGTAGAGCTGAAGCGAGCGGAAGCATCTCCTCCGTGTGTTATAATTTATTTATTTTTTAGTAAGACGTTGTAATCAGATTTCCTTCCGACCGTCCCAAGGGGGGGTTCATTGCTGCTGCAAGCTACAGTTAACAACAGATAGTTGTTGTGGTTGAGCAGGTGGTTGTATGTAGGCGTGCGTGCGTGCGTGCGTGCGTGTGTGCGCAGACATGTGAAATATCCCCCTGGCTTATGAGAGCCTGGAATCTGTTGAGGCTCAACTCTAGAAGAAAGGCATGCCTTCAATGGTGGTGCTAATAGGCTCAACGTGGATGGACATGCATGACTAGTTAGGGGCTGGGTTCAGGAGCTAGGGGGCTATGGTAATAGTGACTCAGTGGTTGACTGAAGGAATGAATGGAATAAATGAATTGTTTTATTTACGAGTTGCATGAGAGCATGTTAAACTGCTTCTGTCTCGTGACATGTGGTTCGCCACTGGTCGGACTTTATTATCGATGTCTGTCTATGCGAGAACACAGCTGCTCCAACCAAGTTGTATATAGGTGAAAAAGGCAACAAGAATAGAGTGATGTACCGCAAAATAAAAAATAAAAATAAAAAGCAGAGCCCAATAATAAATAACACAACATGGCAAAATGGCAAAATGGCAAAATGGCCTCTTCAGGTTCGTTCATGTTTATTTATGTCCCCCCTAGCCTCGTAATAAATACAACAGCAGCCCTTTAGCCACAACCTTCACCACTCTCTCATCTCCCGCCATCCCGGTTCTCGCCTCCTACAGGCCCCATCCGATGCCGGGCTACTTTATTCCATTTTCATTTATGATGTTTTATTCTTGCTACAAACTCTGCTGAGAACCAGATCGATTCGCTCTTATCAATTACCCCTCCTTTAGGTCTTTGTTGACTGAAGGCTGCTGCTCAACCCCAGCGTGCGTCTCTCAGCCAATCCTCCCGCCCCCCCCACCCGCTTCCTCCCCCCCCAAAAGGCGTCACGCATCACATGAGAGGTTGAAATTTTCTAGGCGCGGGGCTCTGAGTGGACGATAATAGTCGAGGGCTGCTAAAACTAGTTATTATGGCCTGTAACAGCAATTACGTAGTGGAGCGTAGGGGCGCTTTGCTACTATTTTCCATTTAACGTATTTTTATTTTTCGCGGTTTTATTTATTTATTTATTTGTTTATTTTCTATTTCTTATACCTAGCCACGATGATCGCATCGGTACGTATCGGCATATGAATGCCAGCAAGCAGTAGCCCATTCCATCGCTAGCAGCATTGTTCTGCCGCTTCTGACGCAGTGTCTGTCCCGTCCAAAAAGCTAATCTAAGTTCTATCTATTATAAATCTATACACGATGAATCTCCGTAGGAAAATGAAGAATTTAAAATATATATGACAATATATACACTGCACCCAAAATATCGTCCTATTTCCAGCCACATGGTGTGGTCTTCATTACAACAAACCTCCCCCACACCCCCAACAGCCCTACCGAGAACCCCCCCCCCCCTTCTTCAGCGGCAGCATCATGTCAATTACTATTTGCAGCACCTCATACTAAGGGAAATCGCAGTGGCAGCCAACCAGGCAGACGCGTGCTGCGGCAGCAGCAGCGGTGGTGGTTGTGGTGGTTGTGGTGGTTGTTGGTATTGTACAGATAAATAGATAACTTGCCGCGAACGTGCTTGTGAGAGGGATGGCAGTTAATATACTCGTGTCACGCAGACCGCACGCCACGCATTTCCGTCTGAGAAGGGCATCAGCAGCAGCGAACAGCGCTCTCTCTCTCTCTCTCTCTCGCTATGTGTGTGTGGTTCAAGCTGTGTGGTGGTCTGTCTCGGTCAGCGATTGCGTTCCGTGCGCCACGCAGCTTCTATTCCCGTGGGGTGCAGCAATTCTGTTGAGCTAAACGCCGAGACTCCCCATCATGTTATCCTCTCACGATGAGTGATAGGCAGGATGGTGTTTTATGGTGTTAGTGGTTGTGTCTTAGTGGTGGCAGTGATGGTGATAATGGCTCGTCACAGCATCAAAGTCGATCACCACTATCGAAAGGCGCTTCAAGTACCCGCAAAGCACGACATCCAACAAAGGAACCCCCGCCGGAGTCATTGACCAAACTCAGCGCAGAGTGAGCAGCATCGAATGTGTCACCCGCGGCCAACAAACTCCCACCCACAGAGGCTGGCGCCACCCATCAAAAGCCTTGTCTTGTGCGATAGCCAAGCCGGAA
This sequence comes from Sphaerostilbella broomeana, assembly GCA_930272545.1. NCBI lineage: Eukaryota > Fungi > Ascomycota > Sordariomycetes > Hypocreales > Hypocreaceae > Sphaerostilbella > Sphaerostilbella broomeana. Next base: position 228,654 of record CAKNET010000022.1, read on the forward strand.
TGTCACCCAGCAGCAGCAACCTACCTGGTATGTAGTATGCACGATATACCCCCAACATTGAAAAGGCGCAATCACAGCATCATCCACGACTATGACGGCTACAATTCTAGATTCAGTATGAGAGGATGTATCTCTGCAAAAAAAAAAAAAAAACAAAAAAAAAAAAAAAAGAGGAAGAGGACCGGCCAAAAGTAGTTGTCTTTTCAGTTCCGCCAAAACTTCACATAACAACATAGCCAAGTATGCCGTTTGCAGCAAGTAGGCTGTAAGTGTTTGGTCTAGCAGGACGGCCAGCCCTGCGAGCGAATCGCTTCTCAACGGACCGACTTGTTATAATGCTGTGCGTAAGTACGTATGTTACGTATTGCGTTCACGATGGGGACTCTTCCGGGTTCCTGACCGAGCCCCCCAGACATAAGATAACACACAGAGTGCGGTGCCCAAGGCCAACCAAGGTGTACTACGTACAGCGACAAAGATCGGGTGAACGATGTTGTCGGGCTGTGATTTCCCGTCTCCCCCAGACGGTGACCAAAACCCACGAATAGAAAGGCGGCAAATCCATCTTACGCATTCGGCGGTTGCCCCAAAAGGTTCCCCTTCGAGCGGCTTCAATAAAACAACTAACTGGAGGTTAATAATAACACCGAACCAGCATGCAATATTGGTCAAACCCAAGGATCCAAACAACCTTAAGCCTTTGAACAATGAATGAGTGGATGCTCTTTTGTAGCATAGCAGGTCATATGCCTCGTTCCCCCTCCGTCTGGCCATAATGCCCCATTGCGACAGAGAGACAGACCATGGCATAGCCTTATCTCTTGGGGGGGTGGCCGGACTAGCCAGCAACATCCCTATCACTTTCAGCTCAAAATCGTGACATTCAGTACCATACAAACCTACAGTCATGCTGAAGTCATTTAGTAGGATACACACCCCTCTTCATCATCGCAAACGCCACTTTTTGGGGGCGTGGTTCAACTCTTTGTTGGCTCCTCCCCCCCCGGTTAATAATACGTGTGTGTCCCTCCGCCCCTCTCCGCCCGCCCGCCCTCCTCCTCTTTAGAATCATTGATATCGTTCGCTCGTTCGTTCGCCGGTTCGCCGTTCTCTCTTCTTTTGCCAGGAAGAGGCTATAGCACTGACACTGTTGCTGACCACGGCGATATGCCTAAAGTGACAAGAGCCGGGGGCAAATATACCCAGTCTATTGGACCATAGCGTAGACGTGGCTCGTCTTGTGGTTTCCTGTTAATTCATCCTGGTAGAAGGTGTGAAAGAAAGAAGAAAAACGACCTTGTAGAATAGCCGAGATGAAAATCAGCTGCAAGGAAATTCAATACCCGGGTTTTCCCATCGATCCCGAAATGCGGGATTTCAACGCAAAAGAGGTTAATTAGATGGCGCAGCACAAACAGAACCAAAAGAGGCGCCCCAGACAGGGGCAAAACAGACAGTTGGGTCATTGAAGTTGGTCACGATACTGATGGCGTGCATCTCGCGGAAAAAAACATAACATGATTATACATACGTACATGTGAATAATACCAGGTACCTTGATTCACAGCTAGATCAGTAACGTGCTTACTCTGGGGCAAGCAGTGGAGATCCTCTTTCAACGCAAGATCGCCGCGGGCGGACCAAATTCGTTTTGCAATTAAAAACTTCAGGCACCGAAATAAACCACCCAAAAGGCGAACTCTCTCGCCCCCCCTTCCCCCATCCGCGTGTGACTTCCAAGGATGTATCCCCCAAGAACGAAATAATAGTAAAAAAAAAAAAAAAATGACAAATCAAAGGCCAGATCTCGGCTTTTAGCATTTTTTACAATTTAATCCCCCCCGGCCCGTCGCCCCGGACTTCAATTTCCCCATTTTCATTTTCCAGCATTTACAATATAAAGGCCGTTCGGTCCGTACCCCAGCAAGTATCAAATGCAGCGGCAGACCTCGGCTGCTTTTCCCACGTGCGCCAGAACCCTTCTAGAAGAAAAACCGGGGTCCATGCTTCTTCTGCCAAACCCCCACAAATCAGAAATTACGGGGAACCTTTCACCTTCCCGTCTGAGGCTGCACTCCCATTTCACGGACGGTCATTGGTGCGATGGCTGTAGAAAGGGGGTGCGAGAGTCGCATCTTGGTGTGTATGCAGTGTTGGGGATTGGTGCCTTCCCTCCTTCCCTCCCCCCCACCACCACCTCCAGCATCGCCGCATTGGGGGAATAACCCTCTTCAACGATCCAAAAGGGCCAAGGATTTCCCGCTCTGTGCAACGCAGCATTCGCCCTCCCTCTTTGCTTCCCATGCTGGCACTCAAAAACTTCAACGGCTGCAACCCAACAATCCTCCCCCTACCCCCAGATACATGATGTGTAGTTTAAAAAAGCACCAGGGCTGCCAGGGGGCCATGCGTTTCTGCTTCCCCCCCCCCCTCAAACCAGTACCTCGAAGTCTATTCGAGATTCGAAAGAAACTCCCCAAAGCAGCCGAAAACAGACGATTGTGGGGGGGTACCTTTTGCTGTTTCATATGGTTCATCACGTTTCCAACAACCAAAAAAAACGTAGCCTTATGTGCTGCCCACCCAACACCCCCCTTCTTTTTAAAAAAAAAAAAAAAAAAGGATTCGACACGTGCATCGTCAAACCCCCACTGAGTCCTACTGAGGAGAAAGCTTGTTTCTTTCTACCAGTACTGACGGTCGTAGTTGGCCGTTCCCTTTGAAATTACGTCTTTCACCGAGATCCTTTTGCTGCAGGGTCCATGGTCCCGGCGATAAGATGGATGGATGGATGGAACCGACAAAACGAGACATGTTCCTTTTTGTCAAAACATCACAGTTATTTACTCTACTCTATACATCTATCCTATTCGGCGCATTTCTCAAAGTAGTCATATTCCATGCATTGAAAGGCAAAAACAGAGTAGTAGCAAGGAAGCAAAATCACATCATGCACAAATAAAAGACGGGGCAGGCTCGTATTTCTCGCTCAGAGACGTCTTTCACCGGCTTCAAGGCTCAAGACATACCCAGATACCTATGTACGTGTACGCATTGGTAGGTTATGTTAGGTAGTTTCCACCGAGCCGTCCCGTCCTCCCGCCGAAATCCTTTTCGCTTTCGCTTCCGTTGCCTTCCTTCCTTCTGTAGGTAGATTCCTCTATACGCACGTATCTAGAGGGTCGTATCGCGAAAACATGATGCATTGGATGTTTCCTCGGCTTCCCGATGTATAGTATGTACACTAGAGCACCGACTTCCATCCTTCGCTGAAGAAAAGAAATGAGATAAGGCAGAATACGGAGTCCGCCGCGTTTCCTCGGCCTTCTCCTTTTTCTTTTCTTTTTTTTTTAAAAAAAAAATCCGAATCAAATGTGAATTTTATTTTATTTAATTTTATCTTTATCATTTATTTATTTATTTTATTTTATTTGTACACCTTTATTTTCTAGCCTCGCATGCATGATATCTAAAACAAAATGGCGTCCGGCTCCGTACCGCCCACCGCGTGTCGCCGTCCACCGCCGCCGCCGCTGCAGCGCTGCCACAAATCCAATGAATCCAAGCCCTGGTCCATGGATGGCTTCCAGAAAACCACTAAGGGCAGCCCCCGGGCGATGGGTGGCGCTGTCGCTTGCGCTAAACGAATTTCTTAAATGGGAATTTTTCTGATTATTATTCATTTTTATTTTTTTTTGGGTGTTTCTTGATAACGAACGGTATGTATGTATGTACTAGTATTATCAAGACGAAGGGTAAGCACCAGCACAGACAGCAGCACGTATTAGATTGTAGATAGTATAATGGACTTTTTTCAGCTTTATTCCCCCTTGTTTTCATTTAATATCCTTGTTTGAATTCGTAGATGAGAATCGGCCGAAACGGAAAGAGAAATAGGCTCCGAGGCGCTGACTATCCTGCTATGCTAGTGTTATCATTGCATATTCGCACACCTTATCAGCATCATCATCACCATCACCAAACACACTGCTCTATACTGTCATAAGCACCTAGATTTTATTATTCTCACTTGATATGTGCTGTTCTCACCATCATCTCCAACAAAGCACATGACGTGCAAACCCACCCCCTTAAAAAAGCCCAAGCACTAGTGTCGCCCATCCATCCGACGAAATACCCGCGCGCGCGCCGTGTGGCTGGCCCAGGTGCGCTGTGCTGACTGAGTGGCTGTCCCACAAGGCTTGGAAATCCAGCGATAGCTTCGTGGCAGCTTTCTTGGCTGTCCTATCAGCCAAAATAACAAATAGCCGATGCCCCTTTAGTTACGCATGTATATACGGTACTGCACGCAGCCCAGCCTGCATCAAAACACGTGGTGCTAGCTAGACTTTTTTGCTCCATCGATCGCGATGGGGGTCCGATTTTGACAAGCCCTGGTAAGGAGAAGTGATCGATTCAACAGCAGTCCGGGCTATTGAGTCCCTGAGGAGGATATGATGTTAGATGTCTTTTTTTGATGGTGGCTTCGTTAATTCCTTAGTGTACTTTTCTACATTTGTGTGAGTGTGTGTGTGTGTGTGTGTGTGTGTGTGTGTGTGTGTCTATCAAAGACAATGGGCTTCTTATTTCTTTGGGGTAGTTCCGCAGTCGTGGCGATGATCCCAGCTTGGGGGAGAACATATGATTGATGATGTGGTTTTCCAGAAGGATAAGCAATATTCTTTGAAATTAATGACAATTTCAAATATTTATTTTCATTTCATTTTACTTATTTATTTATTTATTTATTTGTTTAGTATTAATTTTTATCCAATTTCTTAGCTTTATTCATTTCATTTCTCCCAATCAGATTCACGATATCAAAGCACAAGACATCCTCTTATCGTGATTTGGAGCTTCTTCTCATCGAATCCAGGAGCAATGATGCAACTGCACTGCTCATGCCATCATCCATCCTGCTCTTCCAGATACAGATACATCAATAGACATTTCCCAAACGATTAATAAACACACGTGCTGCTTTGTAAACATCCATGGATCCGAAACAAACAAACAACAAGGCACTTACTTACACCATTTTCTCGGGCTGAATATCAGCATTGAACCTTGCGCAGCTTCTCGGCTAGCTGCAGATATACATGCACCTCCGTGCTTCCGCGAGCCTTCAGCTCATCAGTCCACCAACACCCATCCGTGCATATATATATATATACATACATACGGATGTACATACAATGAATCCGCAGCACGGCGCGCGCGCAAGTATATACCACATTAGGTCAACTCCCTCTAGAGATGCAATCCCTAAACAAAATAGAGACAACAGCAAAAACCACCCCTGGTGAGACTTGATTCCCCCTTCCGGCCGGTGCCTACAGCCGACATCCATACATGTCGCGGGATCTCAATCCCAGCATCCGCGACGGCTGTTTTACATGCATTTACCGATCCGCCTTCCCTTCCGCTTACGATTTCCCTCTTTCTGTTTTATTGATTTAGACTGGCAACTCGTTCCGATTGCCCTAAAGTCAGTCATATGGGATCCCGTACAGTAAGGCTACTTTGGAAATGAACAATTGGCTGGGAAGACGCCAGATTTGCTCTGTCAAAGACGACGATGAAAGCTAACCTGACGTTATTTGCACGCATGATGTGGTGCTGATCGCGCATTCTCAGCCCCCAAAATAACGAAACGTCGATTTAGGTATCTCCGTGCCGACTTAGTTTGTCTCAGTAAACCGGAAGAGACTTCCGTGGCATGAGAAAAACTTGGAACGAGCCAAGCAAGCAAGCAAGCACACATACCTACTACATGTATACCACACCAAGAATGCTAATGTAGGTGCGGATATTAACATCCGGGCTTATATCCAGGTGCCCGGGACAGCTGTGTGCCCCCCCGCCCCCCCCGGTCTTCATCACGATGTGAGAGAAAGGAAACAAGCAACACCCAAGATCATCAAATAGGAAACAGGTTCAAGTGAGGCTGAAACGGTGAGAACAGTGGACGAGTGACAGACGGCGCTGACGCAATAAGCTGGGCTGTCAGTCGAAGACGTCAACAGTACGATCGATTAATTGCCAGTCACAGCACAAAAGCAGTCACCTGATAGGTTTTTGTCGTAGCCTCACTCCCTCCTCCTCCTCCGTTTTAACCGTAATGAACATTCCATCAACCAAAACGGAGGAGGTTGCAGAGCCAGGCGGCATTGGTGCGATAAATAGCTAGAAAGTAAACCTCCGCTAGCTTAATCAACGCTTTTTTGGGTTTTGGGGGCTGCTTTCCGCTGGTTCCTCCCCTCCCCTCCCCTCCCTCTTTTCTCCGTTTAGCTGCTACCCTCTGCTTGGCGATCTTTAAAGAATGTGTCTGCCTTGGGAGGGCAGCCTGTAGTGCGACAGATTAGTTAGTTTTCACGGTAGAAAAGGAAACCGTTTTATATTTATCGGGTGGCCGGCGGATCCAAGTAAGCCGGTTTGGCGCCACGCTGGACACTCCCCCCCCCCCCCTTCTAAATACCGGAATATTGTCCGTGAAGACTGAGGATTCCCAGAAACTGGGCTGAGGGGCTGCCACCTGGGGTTGCATTGGGGGCAGCCCTATTTGCGCTGAGGAATGGCCAGTCGTCCGTTTCGGTGGAAAAAGTTGCTTGTCCTTGCAAATGAAAGAATGGCTAAATACCTTGCAATTGGGCATGTCAAGAGGCATCACGAGGACAGTCTGACATGAGGCGTACAGGTAGCGAATGCGGCTGTGAGTGAGTGAGTGTGTGTGTGTGTGTGTGTGTGTGTGGTGGTAAAGCTCCCAGAAATGCTGTTCCCAAATTGCGCTGGCTATGACTTCATCTCAGTCATCATCGTCGCAGATGATTTGGGATCGAAGACTCAGATTGCCATTACCATTACCGGCAACTCACTCAGCAGACCATATCGGACCGACCGCCAAGCATGGGGATCCCAAGCACTGCTGACTGATTAAAAATCCAAGTTGCCTGTTCTCTGCTGACAAGCTGGGGGATTGATATCATCATTCCACCTTTTTTTTTTTTTTTTTTTTTTGCTCTAGAAAGAGAAATACTGAGCATAAACCAGGCAGTCCCCGTCTGGGGAATGAGATGCCCGGTCCTGGGATGTCGATCCGGTGACTCTGGGGGATCCTCACGATGTGTTTCGAAAACTTGGGTAATGCTTTGTGAGCTGATCTCTCTCACTCACACAACACCCGGTTTGGGAGCCGAGGAATTAGAAAGGGTAATGAAATACTAAAGTCTACCATGTCATCGATGTCACTGTCCCAGGGGAAACGCAGCGCGAAGCAAAAAAGGCGGGGGGCGGCGAGGCAGCAGCATATGGGGAAGGTTTGCGGTGATCAAAAGGCGGGGGTGGGGGTGCGTGACGGGAATGATGTAGGTCAAGACACTGAATTACATGGTCTGTTTTGCAAAAGGCAATACTGCATCCAGCCTTATTGTTACTATGAGGTGTTGGAAATTCCAGAGATGCAATCTTAGTCCAATTGCAGTGAGGGACCACGACGACGGTTCCAACTTTTCTACGTACGTCACAAATTGCCCCTCCATCATTATCATTATTTACATGGCACTTACTTGCCTACAGGCAGCTACACTAGGTACCCAGGTAGCTACCTAGCTGAAATGCCGGCCCAAAGGGGAACGAACAACAAGCATTTACATGGGGCCTTGCTATTACCGACCTGCCGCCCGCCCTGCCTGCCACGGCAATAAAATAAAATATTAAAATAAGATAGAATAAAAAAGGTGGGTGTGCTGAAGAGACATTTGCGTGTGCCACGTCGCGAAAGAGCAAATGCGGCTGCTGCTGCTGCTGCTGCTGCTGCTGCAACACAACGCAACCGGGGGATGGGGAGGGGAGGGCAGGGCGGAACCACTCACACCTTTTTTTTTTGTCAGTTTTTGGTCGTCTTTGGGCTCAATTGCTGATTTCGTGTGTGTGCCATACGAGTCAGGTCAAGCAAAGAGATAATAAAAGGCTTGTTTTCTTTTAAAGGTCGTGAGTGTGGGTGACAGGTCGGCGAGGCTGGCGCTTCTCTCCCCCCACCCCTTCCCCCCGTATGCATGCCATGCCATGCAATGCATGTGCTCGCAGTTGACATCGTCATCGCCGTGTCAGGGCATCCATCACCAAGCCCAAAAAAAAATTATAAAAAAAAAATAAAGGTTCAACAACAACCCACAGGATCCGCTTCAGGCACGGAGTTTCCATGCCGTCCTGTCCTGCACTTCATCTGCATGTCAGTCAGCAAATAGAATAAAATAAAAGCACAGGCTTTTTCTTGAAGCTGTCAGCGCGGTAACACGCCTGCATATTGCATGTCACCGCCAATTGACTGCAGCAACCAAAAAAAAAAAAAAAACATTAACATTATTCAACCAACATCAAAGACAACCGCTGTGCTGCTGCTAGCATCTTCCCACTACTTGTACAGTAACTAGGCGTAGAAGTCAAAAAAAAAAAAAAAAAAACACTAACCCAGCACGCGCACGTTCGTACGTAGGGTTTACATCGCCCTCGTCTACCGCACCACGTACAAAACACAAAATACACGCACCGACATCATTTCCATCTCTTTCACATGCCATCTCTCCCTCTCTCCCTCTCGTTTTTCAAACCACACCCAAGAGGCAGCAGTCCTTTCCGCTGGTGCCCGCGCGGGCAGAGAATTGCGCCTACGTCCTTGCTGTCTGGCCCCTTTTCAGCTCTTTGATGGCTAGATTCCGAAGTTTTCCGTATAACCATGAATATAGCCTCAATACACACACCGAAAGAGAGAGAGACACACGCACGCACGCAAGTCTCATCCGCCGTACTCCTGCATCGGAGCAGAAGAATCCGTCACCAATATCATTCCGTCTTCCTCTTCCTCCTCCTCTTGATTTTCGTTAACCCCATTCCGCCAAACTCGACCGTCACTACCGCCGCCCAATCACTAAGGGTAGGTTAGGTAGTTCAACTAACTAACCTACCGTAGCCAAACCCCCCTCCAAATGGAGGGGTTAGTACAGATACATTGACGTATGGTTTACAAAATAAAAACACCATAGCGCAAAACCATTACTATGAGTAACAAAATACAAAAAATAAAGGCCCAAACTCCGAAAAAGCCTCCGCTTTTCTTTGACTGTAACTAAAATAGGTAGAGCTTGGCACTCGGCATGACAGCTCTTGATCCCCTTCTCTTCCACACTCCAAACACCACGTATGATAGCAAAATACCACCAAAAAAGTCGTTTACTAAATTCTTAGAGGCAAACACTCTCAACAAACGCCAGTATAGTAGAAGTGGTAGGAGGGGAAAAACAAACCCGCACGAATCACCCTTCCCCAAACCTTGTCATTAAGAGCTTCGTTCCGAAAACCCTATTACCCAACTCGCTAGTAACCTCCCAATTCGTTTTTTTATTTATTTATTCAAAAGCCGTAAGTTAACCCTTTATGTTTAGCTCAAGTCAACAAGCCCCAAAACCACAACAGCCCCGCGGCCCTGTTCGGCCCAGGTATTCCCCCACCGCCCCAGCCAGCCAGCCAGCCAGCCAGCTAGCTACCTAACTCAACTTTCCACACTTTACTGCGAAGGCGCGCACTAGCTCCATTTCAAATCCGTGGCAGTCATCTGCCCTAAACAAAAAAAAATTTTACTTTTAATTTTTTTTTAACCCTTTACCCGTATGTATGTATGTACGTGCTTCGGCACTGCAGTGCCTGCTCCATATTTCCGAGGTCCGTCCTAGTTTAGGGTCAGGTAGAGAGAGACAGACATTGGAATAAATACCTACATACATACATACTTGGATTTCCACACGAGATGGGGGATAATACACAGACACCCTGCTGTCACAGAGATACCTACCTACCTATAATGACAAAGACAACAAGCTAGACAGAGAGAGACAGAGAGAGAAAAACTCATATGCACTTCAAAAACCCCCTGTAGTAACACCCAATTGCTGGCCAGCTGGCCTTGTCAATTTCGCTTTCTGTTTCGGGCCAGTTTTTTTGTTTTTTTTTTTCTCTTTCTTCTTCACCGCTCAAGGTACCCGGCAATGGCCGCACGCGCCGCATGGCTTGCAGTTTGCAGTCTACACGCTGCAGGGCACACACGGATGAGTCAAAATTTCATCAACTGCCCAAAATGGCACTGCCAGCCAGAACAACCATGTTCCCCCATCCCGGAATAAGATGGATCATGATACTTAGTCTATATAGCTGTGCTGCCCTATTGCTATTAGAATACGTAATCAACTGGACCTGTCTAAACGGCGGCATGCATGGCATTGTATTACACTTTTACTCATATCACCGAGGGCACACAGAAACGCAGTAATTATTTTCATGTAAACTTTATTCATGTTTTTTGCTAGGCCATCTCCTAAGACGCGCCATTTTATTGCCCTTTTTTTGGTTCCTTTGGTTCCGGTGGTATCATCATACAACCACTTTTTCTCCCTGACCAAGACCCACGGCTCCTCTTTTTACCTCCACTTCTTTTTGTTTTGTCTGCCTGTTTTTGTTTTCGTCCTCTGTATCGAGACCCGCGTCTCTCACCGTCTTGTCATGAAGGGAAGAAGAAAATAATCCTTGCCCAAGGTTGCCCTTAGATGCACTTGTCTTCCTGTCCCACTAGAATACACACAATACCATAGCTGTGAAGCTGTGAAAAGAAAAAAATAACAAGAAACATGAATGCGTAAAGCTCATCCCGAGCTAGAATAAAAAGTGAAAAGCCAACCATGGTATCATTGAAAGGTAACGCCGCGCAAGTGCAAAAAGAAAAGAAAAGGATTTGTCCAACCAAGCACATTATCAAAAGACCAAAAAATTTCCTCCCATACAGCGCTTGAATCATAGAAAAGACAACGCTCGATTGTTTGTTGAAATATTATGAAGTCGGTAGATGCAGACCGCTCTGCACCAAATTAACCCTGTTGCTCGTGAATGGAAAGCCCCGTAGCGCCGTGGAAAATGGTGTACATCAAGGCCATGGCCTGGTCGAATCTAGTCGTCGCGCGGACTTTACCAGCCCTTGGAGTGGTAGCCATTGAATGCTTCCTTGGTAAAGTATTGGTTCCAGCTGCTGGCATTGACATCCTCAGACTGCTTCAGGCAAGGTCTCTCGGGGTATTGCTTGAGGTTGGCAACATCGTGTGAAGTGTGTCTTCGCTTCAAGACAGCGTTGGCAGTGGAGGACTTCTGTTGTCGCTCCCAGAGCAGGTGGCGGCGAAGAGATTCGGTGAGCTCGGTAGCGAGCATGTTGCGGCGGGTAGTTCGGGGGGAGAGAGCGGCCTGGGCGTTGACGTAGTTGGCAGTAGCCGCGATGGGCTGGGCATTAGATCGGGGAATCTCGATGATGGGTTTGAGGGTGGATGGCTGGCGCATACCCTTCATCATCAAAGGACCTTCATCCGAATCATTGGGGGAGCCACCCAGGGATGATGCGTTCATCGGGGCTCGAGACCTGGAGATGGCAGATGTAGATTGTGATGACAGGTTGCCAAGCACCTTGGCACGCTCGTTCTGGGCAAGCATGAGAGTGATGAGCGAAGGCCGGGAGGTCAAGTTGGCCTTGGACTCAACGCGTTGGAATAACTTCTCATCCATACCGCTGGGCTTTCCACCCTCGTCAATGGAGTCTTCCCACTCAGAAGAGTCATCATCATCGTCAATGGCGCTCTCGTCGATGTACTCGCCCTCGGTGTCGGAATCAATGGCGGACTCGGCCTCGATGGCATGTGTGGTGAGCTGGTTGCTGAAGGAAGTCTGCTTCTTTGGTGGAGGAAGAGCGCGCTTAATGTTCAGGGAGCTCTCCTCTTCAGAGGAACCACCAATCTGGAACATGTGCTTCTTCGTGGAGAGGATGGACTTGCGAGCCTCGAGGCTCTGTCCACAATCACTGGAAGAATAGGATCCACCAAGCGCAAACCTAGGGGTTTGCTTCTTAAGCTGAACGGGTTTAGGAGCGGGTGATGAGCTCGGAGCGGGGATCGAGTCATCCATGACAGGGAAGGGCACAGGATTAGAGAAGGCTGAAGTGGTGGGGAGTTCTGATACGCCTTGCGGGACGCTGGTTAGGGCAGCGGGCTTCATATCGGGAGATGGGGAGGGCTCCTCTGAGTTCTGCTCAGGGACTGGTGATTCTGTGGTAGTCGATCCAGAGCGTTGGATAGGCTCGGCGTTCTTGCGAGCGGTGATGGGGGAGGTTTGTGAAGGGGCGGAGAGGGGTTCCTTATCCATGACGATAGAAGCAACAAGCTTCCCAAAGTCGTCAGAGCTGATGTGACGGTCACGTCGGCTGGCGGACGACTCGAGACGTCGTATTCTGGGGCGGATCTCCAGGGGCGCTGAGACGGAGGTGAACTCGATGGACTCTTCGTCGACGAGAGAGTCAACACTGCCAGACAGTTGAGGAACGTCTGGGAACTGGGTTTCTGAAGGGATGGTCTTGGGAGAAGTGCTGGTTGCGGTTGGGGTGGAGGTGGCGTGTCTGTGAGCGTTATCAATGAGCTGCTCTCGTTGCCAGAGTCTCCAGCTCAGGTTTTCTAATCTGCGGCCTTGCTCAACAGAATCTGCACAGCGGGAGAAAACTGGATATATCTTGGTCAGCATGAAGCCGTGGTGGCAAAGGATGCAATTATCCTCACCTGTCCACATGCTATACAGATTAGCAGGGTTGCCGGTGTCGACTTTGTGGATTGCGTTTGCATCCACTGTTAACATGTGGGTGTCTAAGCGGTAAGGCATCGCTGCCAGATGTGATGGCTCGAGAGAGACGAGCGGGTGGTAGTTGAGGGAAGACACGACCAAGTGGCGGGTTGAAGGGTGAGGGAGTGAGGTTCGTCCGGTGATGAGGTCGGAACTCTGTATAGGACAAAGTTCAATCGTCTCCGGAAGTGTAATCGATCAATCGACGATGCGCCAATTGTAGTCGTAAGTTGAGAGACGCTGATGGCGACGTAGAATTGCACGGTGATGTGAGAGGCGGCGTCGACAGGTGGTGACCTCTGAGGCGGAAGTGAGGTGAATCGACGTCTAGTATGAAGTGAAGACGATGGATGGGCGAGGAGAGTTGTGCAAGAGGAAGTAATGCCCTTGATGTATGTTCCTGGAGAGCCGCAGCTATGGTATGCGGATAGATGGAGAAGCAGATGGTCGTTGAGAAACTGGGGAACAAGATGTAGTTATTAAGTGGTAGGGTGTATCTCGGGCATGACAGGATTGAGAAGAGGTGGGATGGGGGGAGGGAGTGCGGTGTAAGTACAGACTGCCAGCAATCAAGGGCAAGGGCGGGCACGAGTGCGGACCCAAGGGGGGGTGGGGGAGAGGAGGAGAATCGAGGGCGTGCGGCGACCAAAGGTACGTATCCGCGCTTTCGGTACGTATCAAAGTACTGTACCATCTGGGCTCGAGACTCTGAAAGGGTACGTACCCCGGCCCTGGTACGGGGGCGCCGCTTTGGTGGGCAATTGGAGGCACTGCGCTAAGAGCCGTGGTCGAGTCGCTGTGTGGGGGGGGCGCCCCAGCAAAAAGGATGGTTGCTCTCCCAGTTCTGAGGATTTCAGGGCCAAAGTACCGCCTTGTCATCCGAGCCCAGGGGTTAAATGGCCACCAGAAGGGGGAAGACGACCAAAAAACCTGTGCGCTGGGTCGGGGAGATGCCGGTGGATACTTCGCTGAGACTAGTGCCGTCGAGCTGTCAGCCGAGCTTCTCCCAAACGGGTATCAGTCGGGCGACGAGCACTAAAATCTGGCCTTCAAAGGGATTAGTCCTGCCAGATGGCACTAATCTGTTAAGGGCATCACCGTTCTCCAGTGCTCTCTGGACGTCCAGCCCTGCAATTCCAGCAACGAAGAACGCCTGTCGCAACGGAGGCTATCATGTGACGGTCCCTTTTCCGGCTGTCCGTTTCGGATTGCTGCCGCCGAGGGAAGTCGTTTGCCCCAAACAGTCTTGCCACTGCCCAGACAGGTTTGGGCCATTCTCGGCCACTGGCACTGAACCGCAATGGGCAGTTGTCTGGGGCTCGAGGGAAATTTCCCGTCACGCGCTGCGAATAATCAAGGCTCCCCCCGCAAACGGTTGACCCTGTGCTTGGGGCCCAAGCTGGATTTTTGCGTGTGCAAAACGTTGACTCTCATCCGTTTGCCTCTCAAACACACTGAATCGGAATCCGTTAGGCCGTATCATCTAGTCTGTTCTCCTGTCTTCCTCGGTAGTACATGCCAGAATACCCATCCATCTCTCTACCGGATGGTGCCGCCACAACCAAAATTCACCACCAGAAAGCAAACTCTTTGCATGCGGCTGTTCGGGTGGATCGCCTGTCACGCTCGCCTGTCAAAGTGTGACGAGCATTGCTCGAATGCACTGGACGAGATCGCCGTTCAATTTCGTCCATTCACCTTGCGAATGACATCTCGCTCATCTAACCGCCCATCTTCGCTGCCAAAACTGGCCACCGAACGAGATATCAAGGGCCCCTCCACCCACTGGCCCAATTGGACCGTCGGGTATCCAAAGGGTCCCTCCTGTCCCAGAGACCTGCTCCGCGAATGGAAACACAGCGTCCCCCACTGGGGCTTGCGTGCCACCGAGGATGCGACGTGCCCTGGATTCAAATGGGGGCTGTAAAAGAGAAAACTCCCCTCAGAGAGGGCACGGCACTGATGCCAGTGGTTCAGCACGCTGTCCAGGTGACCGAGCCCTGTACGAATCACCTTTGGTCCTTTTACTAACCTGAGTTCGCCGTGTATTTCCTCGGGTTTTGCGAGGGACCGCAACCGAGGCCGCGCCACCCACCGAACCCTCCTTATAGTTATCCAACTGACTGGCAGTAATGGACGAAGACAGAGGGGGCCGAAGGGCCACTGTTGGAATTGCATTGGCGCTGATCGGTTGCTGCTCGCAGCGCCTGACCAAGTCTCTGACAACACTGGAATTGCTCGCCTATGCAGTTGAGATCATGGGGTGAGGGCCACGGACGCGGGAGCCTTGTAGGCAGACATTTGTCGCAAGAGGGTGGCATTGGGCGTCCTCGTCCAGTCCCTCAGCGCCAGCGCAGCAGAAGGGTCTACGGCATTCAGGTCAGCTGTCCAACTTTTCGGGGCCTCAGCAGTGGCGTCAATTGATAGGGAACAGCTCAATGCGGGTTTTATTATTTATTTTTTTTGTTTTTTGGTAGCGACTCTCAGGGGGTTCGCCACCACCCTCCGATGCTCTCTGCAAGGTCCTTAGGCTCGCTGTGGTCACTGGGTCATCCGGACGTGCAATCGCCCAGCGAAACAATGCAGCAGCGCGCCAGAACGCTGCCAACGCATAGCTCTCTCCGCCGCATGACCTCTGATTTTTCTGGGCCACGGGCTTTCTGACGTGGAAGTATTGGACGGGATTTGCTTTTCCGTAATTAATGAATCCAGCGACTCACGAGCGCCTGTTTGTTCTCCATGACAATTGTCACCAATGACATGTCTCTTTTTCTTCAATCGCGATGATGCTGGCAAGAGGTGCCGTTGGGATTCCTTTTTCTTCCACCGACCGATCATTGCTTGTACATGCAACGTTAAAAACGGCTCCAGGACGGCCCCCCCAGAAGGGACAAATATAGTATCACAGGTGGCTTAGCTGCCTTTTTGCTCGTTGACACTGAGCAACGGTAACCCTGCGCTGAGGCATAATAAACGGCTCCGCCCATTCATTCGTCCGTTTATTCAGTCATCGCATCAATCAATCAATCATCAATCAGTCAATCAATCAATTTGCCGCCACCATCCATCCTACCATATCACTCATATCCCCCACGGGGTCAATGATCGCACGGCGCCTAGGGGCCAAGCTGACACAGCTAACGATCAAATGGCGGCGCGGGCTGCTCTTTGCACCATCGCCGTCAAAGCAACCAAAAACGTGTTTCTTTCACCTCACGGTTTTAATATTCCTGTTTTTTATTTCTTTTAATTAATAATCCCTCTCGGACCGGTGGCTGTTTTCCTGCTCTCTCTGCCATTTTAGCCTTGAAAAAATGGGCCAAAATGAACTAGCCCTTCACCTAGTAATAGCTGGCCCCTCTCCCCTCCAGGGCTCCCTCCCCCCTCCCAAATCGTCAATCTTGCCTCCTGAGGATTAGAAGCGGTGCCTTAGTGTGATCCCGGGAACCCAAACGTCGGGCCCGCGGAAGCCCTCCGGGACCACGCTTGACTCCTCTTTCCAACCCGCGTTTTTCAGCCAAGACGATGAGAATCCGGGTCTGTGGAAATTAGCAAAGGACTACCTGGTCGGAATTGCGACGTCGCCCAAAAGTCCCCAGCCAGCGTGGGGATGTCATCAATCAGAATCGCAATGGTACAATTTCGTCCGCGGGGGGAGAGAGGGGGCATCTATCACAGCCTACCGAACATATACAGCCCGGCTTTCTACAGCTTGACTTGGAGAGATATACCAGAGCCACAGCAGATGCAACGCCAGCGTCTCACCGCTCACACGTACTGACGGTAGTTGGGCAACCCCCAAGAGAAGAGAGGCCCTAGCATCGTGACATGACTGCCAGCATGGCATAGCATGGCATGGCATTGCATTACGCAAATAATATGACTGGCAGGTGTAGGTCAGATAGCCGTGTTACACGCAGAACCCATCGTTGAGATGAATGTATGCTGTGCATTCAGATGGACTCACGATACTGCTAGTCTACTATCCGGCTATATAACAAATACATCACGTGCCCGTAACATTAGACATGGGACCTAGGGCAGGAAAACAACATCTCCACCAGTAGCAATTGACATATCACTGTTCCAAGGCAGGATTACTTGTAAGCGATTCATGTGTCTTCGTTAGACTTATGAAAGGTGAATTCTTTATGCAGGATATGGCCATGGGCTAAGAAGACGAAGGGGGGGGATTCAACATACTCACTCATGGATAGAGATATCATATAAATGAAGGGAATCAATCACC
The DNA here is from genome assembly GCA_930272545.1 of Sphaerostilbella broomeana. NCBI lineage: Eukaryota > Fungi > Ascomycota > Sordariomycetes > Hypocreales > Hypocreaceae > Sphaerostilbella > Sphaerostilbella broomeana. Next base: position 245,599 of record CAKNET010000022.1, read on the forward strand.
AGGGGAGAGAAGGCCACATACTCGCTTACAACTCTCCGGAATTCGATAGAGTGAAAATCATCCTGTTTCCTCAAAGTAATTATGCTGACGGTTACAGGTGCGGTGACTTCTTTCAATCACACACACACAAAACACATACAAATAAGCAAAAGTTGACAGGTCGCAAAAAAAATGAAAAATCAATAGGAAATAAAAAATAAAATAAAATAAAATAGATTTGCCGACGTCGCCTCGTCGGCATCAACGCCCGAATTATTTCGCTGTCATATCTCTCGACCGTTTGTCTAAAGTCACGATACAACGGTCCCGGTTTTCTCTTCTTCTTCATTTCACTCCTCTGTTCTCTTTTCCGATGGCTTGCTTCTTTTTTTTTTTCTTACTTATTTACTTACTTGCTTGCCCCTGCTATAGCTATATGATGTACATATACCGCATGAGACAACAAAAGAAACAAAATAACAGAAAGAAAGAAATACCTACGGCGGGCGAGGCGTGCATACCCGTCCGTGTTGTCGTGCCATTCATACATAGATGTCTACGACGCAGGTCCGAGGCGATAACGGGTGGGCAACAGACATGTTTTTTTGGTTTTTCTGGGCGTCTTATTGTGGATTTTTGACGTTTGATAGCTTAACGCTATCTTACAATCAGACAATGTTTCGCAGTAGAGTCTCTGCTAATAAGAGCGGCGGCGTCTTTGTCAGGTATGTAGATTCGGTTTAGACACCAGCCGGGCGTATTACAACTGTAGCATTCATCAACGGGAAAAAATGGTATTACATATTCTGAAGAATTGGGTGGGGAGGGAAGAGACGAGACATTTTCAGATTATTGCTGCTGTTGTTGTTTTCCCACCATACAACGAACGTGGTTGCAGTCTTAATCTGGTGATGACGCTTTTTTTTCTTCTTCTTCGTCTGCTACACGCAGGGAGAGAGAGTGTGTGTGAACAGGTGGTGGCTGCGTACATGGAGATGAGGAGACGACGCCACAAGGGTCACCCAAAATTGGTACGTTCAGCCACACAGAGTTCCCCAATTCCGATTTCGCGCCTGTGGCATCTTTGGTGCGGATCGGGGCTGAGAGCCAATCGCGTGACGGACTGGGTGATAGATACCTAGGTAGGTATCTAACATATGTCAAGAAGGTGTTTAAAATGATAGAATTCGTGGCAATGCGCGCGCATTACAAAAGCACCATGCATATTCCCAATTCCCGATGGAGGAAAAGGCGCAATTTCCGTCTTCATTCTCCCATAATCAAAATCAATTAATGCTCCAATCATACAAGGAACAAACACAAGACGGGAAGGAAGAAACAAAGAAAGAACGAAAGAAAGAAAGAAAGAATTGTAACACAATCGAACCCTGCCATCACTTTTCTTTGGTGCGTGTCATTGTGAGTACATGTTTGCTTTTCTGACGGTTCATTGTGCGTTCCCCTTGTGTTTTGTTATTATCAAATGCTGTGCGCACCAACCAGCCAACCAACCAGAAAATGGAAAAGGAAAATAAACCAGAAACTAAAACAGAAACTGGTCATGAGGATATTGCACGGGCCAAGCCGCTGTCAAGCGTAAATGGCTTGCAACACTCACTGCTCTCTGCCCAATGAGCAGGGCAGGATCCCCCGGAGTGGGGGGAGGGGATGAAAAGCGAACGAAGCAGATGACCTCTTTGGAGAGGACCAGCCCATGATTGGCTAGAAATCCTGATTTGGCGTAAATCCTCTCTCTCTCGCTCTCATTCTCTCCTCTCCCCGGGGGCGACGGACCGGAGGCCCTAGCGCGTACCAGCAAAACCGACCAGTCTTGTCTGCGTGGGGGATGCAGTCCAGCTGTCTTGTCTCTGGCGCCTAGCGCTTCCTTCCCGCAACCAGGGGCGTGGAGAAAAGGTCTTACTCTATGTGGAGCTAATCGAATCTGTCGGGTTGTTTTGCTTTTTTTTTGGTCTGGCAATGTTTGGGCGGACGGGCGAGAGGCCTTGGTTTCTTTGGTGAATGCTGATGACTTGCACGGCCTGATATTAACTTCCCATCGTTTTTTGATGTTTTATTGGGGCTTTTTTATTTTTATCACCGTTTGAGAAGTTCTGCTTTCCGCGTGAGCAAGCCTCCTCCCCCCGGATCCTCCTACGCGACCGTTGATGTTCATGCACATGTGTTTTTTGCGGGAGAAGACGCAACGCTGCCCAAACGGTCGCTTAAAGAGAACCTGGGTATTATGATGCACATGCAAAAATCCATTCTCTCTCCATAAGTGAGGCTGAACACGTCGCAATGGGATGTAAGCAGCCTCCACCCTGTGTCCGACGCGATTCTGAGTGCCGGCGACCGGTCCCGACAATCAGGACAAAGGCCCTGCTTAGCCCTTTAGCCTCGGGGCTTGATCAGCCCAAAGCTTTCTTTTAGTCCCAAAAAAAAACCCTCGGGTCGGCATCGCGATCCCATCAAAATCTAAGCAAAGAACTAAAACCAAAAGATGCCAGAGCGCTGGGAAAGATCGCGGGCTGATGACTGGACTGTCATTTATGATAGCTCCGTCCAGAGGAGCACCATTAAGAGTTGGCGCGGTTTGCCCGTGGGCCGCCCCCCTCCCGGGACTGCGGAACGGGGAAGAGCTGAGCTCTTTTTTTATGTACCCTGTTGTGGTGTTATTGCCGGGGAGGTACATGTGCAAATACACGCACTCACAATGTTAATACCACAGACAAGTCCACTACCTAGCCTTTTTGTTTTCTTGTTTTATGGTGTCTTTTATTTCGGGGTGTGTGCGTGCCATTGGTAAAAATGTCTCGTCTTTCCGTTCACGGCTTTTTGCTTCTTTAGCCCAGGGTTTCCATCCCACGGTCTTGGGAGGAGGAGCGGGGCGGAGACACGGCCGACTCAGACAGAACAAGAAAGCCTTGGGTTACTCATCCACCCTTGCTGATTGGCTATCCTTTCTTTGTGCGTACTCACTCACTCACTCACCCACTCACTCACCCACTCACTCACCCACGCATTCACAGAGAGAGCCCCCAGGCTTGGCTGTTTAATAAAAAATTAGAGTGTGCGGGACGGCTCATTTGCTTTTTGTTGTTTCCTCGAGAGAAGATCACCTTTCCGTTTTCGGGAACTGCCAGTTCCTGCGCCAGAAGCAAGGGACGATTGTTAACAGCTCTTATTAGCATGCAAGCCCCCCACCCCCAAAAAAAAATGTGATATCATTTTCTATACTGACATCGAAGCTGTCTGTCAGGTACCATCTTTAGCAGCAGACCCCCCCTCTCTCCTCTCTCTATACCAAAGTTACGTAGTATATGATGCTAATTTAGCCCACATTTCCTTTTAGATTCATTGCCCATGGCATTCAATACTACCAGTACTCCCACTTTCTTAAGTACTTAATGGGCATAATTATCTTTAAGCTCTGCACCAGCGCTCTGGTCTCGGGATTTCTTGCCAGGATCGCATTCCCTGCCGTGCCAGAAGTGGACGGCGACTGACGACCCTCGGTCGGGTAGGAACTGCTGCGACTGAGACATGGCGAACTCTCACTACCGTCTACGTTCGTTCGGCCTGCTCATCAGCTGACCGTTTCTCCATGCTAACAAACAAACCCTTTTTTCCGGGGCTGCGCGCGCAAGAACATTGATAGGCTTGAGTGGTAGCGGCTGCAATTATTCCACCTATTCCGAGCTCCGTTCCGTAGAGTTATCACTGGTGTATCTCGTTCTTTACATGCTGCTGCTTCTTCTTCCTACCTTGATGCATTCACCGAGCTGAAGACAACCTCGTAAACATGGCTAATCCCCGAGAAGTGAAGACAGCGTTAATAATTGCCCCCTCGGCTGGCCGGCGATGCCCCCCCCCTCTTCCCCCCTGTTACATTCGAAACCTGCATGTCCCGCGATCTCTCTCAGCTCATCTCGTCTTTTACCAAACCAACCGTGTGGCGCACGGGAAACCCTTGCTGGCCTTTCATCAGCTCAGTCGGGAATCAACCCGTACCTGCATATCCGACTGCCATTTTACCCTGCCCCCCCGGCCTCCTTTACAAACGCATACACACACACACACACACACACACACACACACACACACAAAACGCAAAACAAGCAAGGCAAACCCGAAAACAGACCACCTGCATAGTCGCAGCTTTGTAGATGCTTATTCCTGTTTCTTCGTTTTGGGGGGTGGAGGGCCGCACCGCGCAACGGACGGCATCCTACTGTGTGTCTTAGATCTGCTCTCTTTTCGCCTTGTGATGGTTTTGGCCCCCTCTTCACTTGCTATATGCTGTACCGCAAAATCTCACTAAATTCAACCAAAGCTAAGGGGCCTGGCACATTAGATGGCCCCATATATCAATCTGCAAATAGAAATGCTTGATGAAACGTGTCGCCCCATAGCTGATTCAGCAGCATTTGTCCAATTGCTTGAGTACGGTTATCGTTCCCGCAAATACGCGATATTAATAGTGGGTCACTTGGTTTTTAGTCTTGGTTGAATTTAGTGAGATTTTGCGGTATGTGCCCTTTTGGGGGATTACGTACACAGCTCACGCATGTCCAAGCCGTGTCCCGAAAATGCTCGGGATGCATCAGATGCATGTATTTATTTGGTTTCTTCTGTTATTTCTTTAAAAAAATGCATATAGGTTGTTGTTGTTTTTTCTATTATGGATGTCTTTACTTAAACGGAAAGTCGTATGTACACAATCCGTTCTCCATACCACAAATAGTCGCCCATGATGCTACAGTGGCGGCTTGAACAGCTATCCAATGGCTCTCTGGTACCTACACACCGAAAGTCGGGGGCGGGGACGGGGAGCAGATCGGGAAATGCGAGGGAGAGGCATCGATCGCCCATTTCACCCAATGAAAATGGCCGGGTTCCTTGCTTCACCTCCGAACAGCAACAAGGAAGCAAAGATACATGTCAAATAAAAATAATAAAATAAAAACAATTATTTAATATTTTAAGAATAGGAAAATACCATTAAATTTTAATTCCAATAAATCCAATACCCGCACTATCCATTTTTCCCCCGCCATATCTCAAACTCTGTCTCTAACTATTGCATGCAGCGGGTTGAACGAGAGAGAGAGGGGCCCCCAACCCAACGCAATGAATGCCCTGCTTAGCTGGGTGGCACGAATGAACCAACGAACGAACGAACCCAGTTTTACCCATTCTTCTCTGGGCATGAATCATAAGCAGCAGGATTTAGGTTCCGCCCTGATTCCTGGTAGGCTCGTGTCCTTCGAAAATGGCACCGAGAAGGACATGATTTGCATCGAGATGTTTAAGCCTAGCTGGAGCATCTGATTCGACAAAGTGCGCTTGACTCGGATCTGAGTCGTCAAAAGTGCATTCCAAAGCATGCGCCGTCAAGGTTCATCGAAGATAACAATGCAAATCGGGGGCGCGACGCCTCATTCTCTCTCTCTATTTCTGAGTTTCTGGGGAAGGTTGCCGCATTTTAGCATTGTACAGTGGTGGTTAGTATGCGATGTGTGTGTGTGTGTGTTGTTTTTTTACTACATCCACACGGTGTCGCAGGCGTGGTGAGGTTTTTATTTTTCCTTTTGGGTGAGTAAATACCTTTTTTTTATACATGGAATTTTATACGTCACGATGATGGCGCAAGATGCAACTCTAGTGAATAGTCGCACTTGGATTATTTCGATGCAAGCAGTCCGGAGAAAGAATAAAGACATGTGTTGTTTCTCATGCGCGCCAATACAGAATGTATGATTGTCACTATGTTGTTTTCCAACTGGATCAGGGCCGATTGTTCACATCCCTCGTCATGTGTAGGTTGCAAGCAAAAGCTGCCAGATTTTGGACGCTCAAGTGCTCAGATTCCGATAAGCGAGTTTATCATCCCCAGATCCTCGGGCGGGGCGTTTTCCCCAGGGGGGGGCCTGGTGGGCTGAGGTGACACCGCGAAGCAACCCCAAAGGGGGGGTTGGGAGGGTTGAGTTAAGTGCTGGATGCCCATCGAAAAGAGGGCGAGTTCAAATTTGTGATATCTGATATTGAAGATACGGTAATTATGGTATATTGTAATAAAGGTGTTTCGATTTTTGAATTTATTATTCCATTTTTTATTATTCCTCATTCGGTTCTCCGTTATAACCTTACGATTTGTAAGCCAGAACATGCGTTTCCATCATACGCAAATAATTATGAATGGCGCAGCCACAGTAACCTGCAACTGCTACTACTGCTGCTCCTCCAACGTTATTGATGCACCGCCACACACGGCTGATGAGGTGCTGAGCCACATATTAATGCCGCCGCAAGCCATCCAGAACTCTCCAGTCCAGACTGATGACTGTAATCACAAGGTCTCACCTCAGACGGGATGTTGTGCAGAATTAGCAAAGTCAATGCCGCTTTTGCTGACGCTGCTTGAGATTATGATAAAAAAAATTCTCATCAATAATTTTAATTTGCTCTTTTCCGTCTTCAATTCGATTGCTCATAGTAAAACTATATTTATTCGCGGAGCTATACTATGGAGACGTTTGTCAGCACTTGTCGGAGCCTCCACAGACTCCTGCTAACGTAAGGTCTGCTGGTTGCGGGATAGGATCGATATCGGAGCAAGTTCCTCAGCACTAGGTACAGTAATTGTCAGATTCAATATATTAAACATCACGTTTCTGTATTATTACACGAATCTAGCAAACTACCTAGGTACTCTTCACATGTCTACACTCATGCACACACCGTACTCGTATCTTATATACACAACCGAGCTGGACCTGCATCCAGGGTAGCAGCCCATATCAAGCTGCGTGGCGTAATCATGTTGGACAAACGGACAGTCATACGTCAATTGGCGGCATGCAGGTATTTGCGAATGACTCCCCATAGGGTAACAGCGCATATAAGTTGCTGTCTCTGGATTGGTAAGGAGGCACTCAAGCAGCAGGCAACCGCCGCGGCCTCCCGCCAAATTGAGCCCTGTCAAACATCTGAAAACGCCAAAACAGACATGATCGAACACACTCTCTCATGACCACATCAGGGTCCTTTTTTCTGGCTCGTGCATCGCCGCCACGTATTGCCAGACTGGGCGGCTAAGCCCGCGGGGGGAGAGGGACATTTTGCAGAGGCGTCCGTACTAGGTAGGAGGAGTATGCACGATGCACGATCATCTGGATGACTACATACATGTATCATGCAACTGCCATCGCGGGGCAAGAGCTGCGGCGGTGCGCTGTCAACGCTTGTGATTATTGGATTTTTTTGTTAATTAATTCTGGCCCTTTTGACAATTCTACTATGGCGTGGCCCGAGGCTGGACGATGATATCCGCTTAGCCGATCCTGAAGGGGTTCTGGGCTCCTTTGTGAGAAGGAAAAAAAATGGCGCTGCGCTCCTCTCCGATGCAAAAGACGATGCGGAGATGGTCAAGTGACCACGGAGGAGGGGAGCTTTGTTGGTGGTGAAGTCCGCGAGCACCTGACTTATTGAAACGGTACAGTCTTATAAGCTGGAATACGTATTTGGCCACCACTCAACAAGCCAGCATGGATCAAACGGAAGTATGTACGTATTTTAATTATTTGTTTTAATATTTATTTTATTTTTAATGACTTGTTTTTGCCTCTAGCTGTACGTGCTACTCATATCCGTATCTCCCGGATAGCCGTCTTGAATCGCATCTTCTGACACGGAAACGATACAAGGCCCCATTGCCTAAATCGGAAATTCAGGCGCTTGACGGCAATCCGCGTAAAGAAAGATTCAGCTACAAGACATTAAGCCGCGGCGTTGTGTCAGCAATCGAGCTCATAGTCATTCCAAAGTACTGTACATTTGATGGAGGAGGTCCCGTCAAACATGAAATTTCATTCCTTCTAGAAGATCTAGCTAGTCATGGCATGACATGGCCCAGGGGGGTGGTAAAGTGTCATTTACCAACCAACCCATGATTCAATTACCATTTTTTTGACCGACGGACGACGATGGGATGGGGTTCGGTCAAAATCCCGGGTCTCTTAGGCGGACGACAATTTCGGGGGGCAGTCTGTCTATTAGCGGGGGGGAAGCCAAGAATCTTCTTCAAGGCCTTCTGGAACATGCAGGGCGGCTTCCTCAGCCTGACCAGGGTGGACTGGACTGCCTGAACTGGAGTGACAGACTGACAGGCGACGACCCAGAAGGATGGTTGGCCGTCCTGCCCCGTCGCATATTACTTTCGCTTCGCATTCTTTTGCTTTGGTGTCATTCACCTTGTCGTATGAGAAACACTAGTCAGTTTGCTTCCCCCCCTTCTCGTCCTCCTCGTCCTCCAACGTGGCCGAAGGTTGTCATCTTTTACGTTCTTTCTCGGGCATTTTAATTTATAGCCGAGGATGCTTGTTTGTCTACTGCTTACCTGCGCCACCAGAAAAAAAGAGGCAGATGAAAACGGTGTATGGTGGTTGCAGCAACAAACCTCTGCGCTATGAAGAGGAGGCTTTTTGGGCCGTCGGCCCCGCAGCCGACAGAGTTCGCGGGCCAACAGCAAAACAATTGGATATCCATGAATAAGAAGAAGCAGCCCTCCTGCCAGACTGCAAAGATGCCAATGCTGACAGGCTTGCTAGCTTGTTGTGGAGACTTGCTGGGCTGTTAGCTAACAATGCCCGATTTTTTCCCTCTTCTTTTTGGCTTTGCTAGGTATTTGGCCCCGAGAATGGAGAGACGTAACGTAAAACCTTGTGGACACACACGCAAGGGTTCGCTCAAACTGTGGGCTAAACCTCTGCTTGGCCTGCTGGATGGATGGAGAGGGAGAGAGGGGTGGAGGCCACACACAGCCGAAGCCTAAAGGTAGGTGCCGAACAATCAACCGAGCAAACCCGAATGAATAATGAAATAATGTCGTTTATTCACCCGTAATGGGCAAGACGCCATGTTCCCCGAAACTACGGCCTCCCAACGGCGTGAATATGGGGATAAATCCCGAAATAATAATAATTATTATTCTAATTTCTTTATTATTTATTTATTTTTATCATTAAATGAATAAAATATACCTTTCTCATTTCCACTAAATGGGCTCCCATAAATATTCTGCATGGCAGTCGGAACCTTCATCCGACCACGAGGTAGAATCGGATGGGCCCTGGAAATATTAAGTCTCCCCCATGACCTCTACGAACATCGGGTTCAATCCGAACCGAGGCCTCTGTGAAAAAGACTGCTGCTTAATATAAGAAAAATAAGGAAAAGAAAGGAAAAGAACCGAAAGTCAATGACAGCTGAAATTGTTTCACAGAGATTGGGTTTTCGGACGACAGGATGGGTTGACAGGAATGAATGAATCGCGTGACGCAATGGAGGCGGAGGGCTCATGCCGAGGGATCGTGATTGATTGAATGATGATGCTGATGCCCTTGATGTGGACAACAATGACTCGTGCGACCGTTAAGACCTACCTACATACCTAGGTAGCTATAGCTGTAGGGAGGGCTAGGGTTTTCAAGGCGCAAGGGCTTCGTGGGTTAAAAGAAAAAACGCACGTGGTAACGTAACGCCCATGATGCGAACCGTTTAGAACGGTCAGGGGTCCTTCTGGCAGCAGCGACTGGCGGCCAAAATGGGCAGTGCTGGAAATTTGGTTAACCCCCCTGATATCTTCGGGTGAGCAGGGCCGAGATCGATTTTATCACACTCTCGTTGTTACAAAGGGCCGCACGTAATGCCCACTGTTTTATTATTGCAACAAAACTCTATGCTATTATTCAAGTAATGCTAACGGGCTACATTTTTGATGGGAATTGCTTAGATGCCCAAATATCCACCTTCGGTTGACCAATCTGGCCTATCCTCCTGCGACTGCGTCGGCAAGATAGCCATATTGGTAGTAGTGGTATCGTGTTGCACATCAACCGACGCGGAGCATAGATACTCCTGTGAGCGGGCAAAATCCCGAACTGCCGAAAAAGGCATACAAATGTGATTCAAGAGTGAGGATCCTCCAGGGACCATCAAAGGACCCTTTTTCACGGGTTTATTATTTTTTCAAAAAAGTAGAGCAATCGTGTGGAGCTGTGGACATAATTTTTTTTCTCACCCTTCACAACCCATGCTTCGAATTTAATTTAATCCTTAAAATCGACCCAACAATTTAAATCGGGTATTCACATATGACAAGATGGAGATTTTTTGTTGTTGTTATTCTTCTTCCTTCTTACACCCCTTCCCAGTGTGGACCTAGGTGTGCAACGGTCAATGGGCAAATACTGGACGGACAGAGAGGAGAATATTCGGGGACGGCAACCCAAAGCATCCATCCATCCACTGGCATTCTATCGCGAACAGCAGCCCCCCTTTGTTCCACAAATGGAACGGAGGAGAAAGACCCGCTCGTTCGGGCCTTTGTTTGTGCCAAAACAACAACCTGTCCTGTCCAAGAAAAGTTCTTTGCTGTAGCCCCGGACAAACGCCGTGGCCAAGCATTCTCGTCTAGAATGTTGACCATTCGCAGAGATATAGTGTACCAGTATGTCTGCATGCATAAGGGACACACATACATTACGTGCATGCGACGTGGGTGTCGCGAGGTGTGTCCAGATCGCCAAGACTTGCAGTCTGCGGTTCTTTGGGACATGGCATGCCTTCTCTGTCCGCTGCAAGGGGAACGCTGACCAAAGATGCCCTTCGTCAGACACCACAGGCCAAAAACACCATGCCTGTCATCTCGTGACCTGCTGTATGTATGTATTCATTCATTCATTCATTCAAGCTATTCAAGCTATTCATCGCTTTCAGCACCCCCGACTAGTAGTGACCCCAACGTAAAAGCGAAACTCGGCTTCCACTCCGTTGCCCGCACTCGTATCATCAACCAATTCACTGCTCGCCCTTTTGGAAATGATCCTATTACCACCTGAACCGTCTTGTCGGGACAGAAAGGGCCTATATCAATAGAACACAATCAAGGTAGCGCTGTTCTTGAAGTTATTGTGACGTTTCCTGGGACCGAGAAAACCCGCGTCTGGCTCATAGGCAGCAGAATAAATCCGTCCATGTACTGTACATCCGGTTAAAACCTCGTAGCGAAGCCAACGATGAATTCCCTGGGGGTGGAAAAAAAAAAAAAAAGCTGATGGCCTCGACTAACTAACTAGTTAATGTTGTTGGACGGACGTTTGGTGCCGTCATTGATGCAAAATCATCATCACCAACAATCTAAAGCTAAAACGAAGGGTCGAGATGGAGGGGCTTGCACGCAAGGGAAGTAGCGTTAGTTTAGGGAAGCAGCGCCCCATATCGCCCAAAACGGGATTTGCTGGCCAACGCAGGAGCTACGGACGAGCTGTTGGTTCTGTCCAACACTTATTCATTTAGGTTCTTCTTTTTTTCTCTCTTTCTTGCGGTCAAGTCTTTTTTTTGATCCACGCCCTTTTTTCTTTCTAATGGCTTCATAATCATGCTACCCATCGACTTCACGTAGTGCCCAACGTCAGCACTGTAGCAGCCGTCCAATCCTCGAAATGTCTCATGTCCCATGATATCTCTCACTGCCCCAACGAGGTTGACGTTGGCGTTGGTCGCTTACAATTGCGTACGGCGAGGCATACATACGAGTATTGGCCAGTTAGCTGCCAGGTAGGTACGTAAGAAAACCGTTTCATTACAGCGCTTTGGCCAGTGACCTCACTGACTCTATTTTTGGATAGCTTGGCTATTACTTGAACTACGGGTGATCCTGCCCTACGATATGGGAACTACAGACGTATGGACGCGATGCTTAATGAGCTTGACGATGGCTGAATCAACAAAGCTGAGCTCAGCTTCAATGTTAGCCTGGGTTCGTTTTGAAGGAAAAGAGCTATTCTGAGGTAGCGAGACTTCGGCTTAGAATGCACGCCCCCATTGTCATCGTCGTCCAGAGTATACGCCTGCAATTGTTGCGATTGCTTTGGTGTCAGCCCGTTTTTGTCGGTCCGGGTGTTGGTGACGGCCAAATGACTGCCATGGTTGGGGGCTAAGGGCAACATCATGACCTTCGGCGTGGTGATGAATTAAGCAAGCCAAGAACAGAGATGCACACTCCCTTCCTACTAGCCGCAACATTAGATTATCACCATATCGTCATGTTACTAACGCAAGGGTACAAGACATCGATGTATTGCACGCTTTAGATGTTGCGCCGCATGTTGTGGATCAATGCAGGCATGTCATTTTTCCGAATTGATCCGCCGCATCTCAACTCCCATCATCGTGACCATATCGCAAGCCACAGGGAATAATTCGCATCAGAGCCCGAACAGCAAGCAGAAGTCAAACCAACAAAAAGCGGTTGAGTTGGAACCCTGAGCCCGGCATTTCTGCCTAGCTTCATGGTTGCCGGTCTGGCAATAAGGCGGTGTCTCTGTTGGGCTTTTCTCAGAACCTTATTGCTGGAACAATTTGTAGCGGAGATACTTGACCCCAGTCATGCGTCGCAGGGAGTTGAATGGTCACTCTCGTGATGTGTCCATGCTTGACGTCTCACGGACTAGCTGCTTAACTTGGAGCAGGCACTTTCCATATGCGCCATGGGCGTGATGGATAAGACAAAACAACACGCCTATCTCGTCGGTTGCTAAGAACACCAGTGTTTGGGTGCTGGCTTTGAGCTTTTGTTTTGCCTCATTACAGCGGCAACTGGAAGAAAACTCCACGATGTTGCTGACCAAGTGACTGACTACTATGTACGTGGCTGCTGCAGGCTGGTGCCGGCCCCGATTTCCCCGCCCACGGAAACACGCTGCCTGGGAATCAACGAGGCTGCCTGATACTACGCTGTGTTCGGCTTGGCCCATATCAACAACTAGGGCATTCCGCCCCCAAAGTCACGATGGTCTCCTCACCACAAGACGCCGCGTCGTTTGTAGCTGCTTTACTGCGTTACTCTGATGCTTCACCGACGGCTGCCAACAGGGCAGCCCTGTCCAGTCGCGGCGAAACCTGATCGTCAGATGATAGATGCCGTCCGCTAGATTTCGCGGATGTTGGACCCGGCAGTCTGGATTGAGCTTGACAAAGAGAGACAAAATTTTCGCATGAACATGAATAATCGCTGCTTATTCAAATTTTGTGGTTGAGCTCTGTTTGTCGGTCTCGGCCCCCAAGAACTGACGGGGGTAAATGAAAAGAATTCAATCACTCGCAGTGTGCAGCTGCCTGCCTGGTCTCGAACGATTCGTATTTTTCCCGCGTCACGATCGTCCTTTTCCCGGCCACGATCTTCCGCAATTCCCTATGCAAGCAAGATGCAAGGTGCTGCAAGCCGTAGGGCTCAGTAACGACGCAACCGCAGCGTCCTTGCAGAATGATGCAAACCAACCAGACGAATAAAGAGCTAGGAGATACCTAAAATGCACCCACCCCGACATATTGTCGAATTTCATCGCGATCATGTTGTAATCGATAATAGCTATTATTATTAAGTTACTGCCTATAGTCATGATATCAACTATCTAATCTTGAACCCCCGGTGTCGGGAAGTGGCGCTCCTATGTTTGAAAAAAATTGACAACATCTCCGCGGCCGGCCCGTAGCCGAGATCATCTGATCAGATTGTATTGACTTGGTTATGGTCGTTCATCTCAGTGTCAAATGAGGTACTGGTGCTGTTTTTCAAACGAGCCATGTTCACCGGGCTGACGAGCACACAATTCCAAAAGATTCTCATTGGTCGGGAGGTTATCACCACCCCTGATCAAGGGCATTGTCTTCAGCCCAGTCGCTGAAGTCGTGTTTACACATGTCTACAAGTCACCGACATCGCCTCAGAGATATTACATGCTTTCCCTATCCTCTTGTCGCGTGGGGGTTTCCGCAAGGTCGCCGACTTGAGGGTGACGTCTCATCAAGGATCGACATTGGCCAATGAGACGTTGGCCGTTCCACATCCTTTCAAGGAACCGGAATACCTTTTCCATCACCGAGCCAAACCCATAACTAGAATCTCCTCTGGGCACATGCGTGCGGACCCGAGTGACCTAGTTTATTTCACGATTAGAGCTATCGTGCGCGGAAGTACTGTAGGTTGTGGTGTCCGGATCTGCCGATGTGGTTATCGTAGAATTGGGAGATAGCCCCAGTCCGCCTCTCAGCTCTCTTATGTGTGTGCAGGGTCCTGGGTTAGTTATCCCGTTCGGAATCGTTGCCGTCCCTGGGCTGAATTTATTCACGCGAGATCTACACCGTAGCTTCGAACAAACGCAATGACCACGAGGTTGCCCGAAAAAAAAATTCACATAGAAAAAGAAAAGGAACTAAAAGAAATTAAAATAAAACGTCATGTTTCAAAGGAGCAACGCGGGATAAGGGCCGTCGGAATTGGCGTCTTGGCTGAGAGCAGCTGAGGAGCCAAATCAACAACACATGATCTTCCTCACTGCAACGTTGGCTTTATGCCGTGTCTGAAAACTCAGTTGGGGGCGAAACGGCTATTTCCATTTTCTTTTTCACAAAAACGAAAATAATCAAAATATATTAAATAATTAATTTTTAATTCTCTACCGTTTTCTTTGACGATGAACAGGTTGCCGGATGTTGCAGTGGAACCTCATTTTTATGTGATTCGCATCACGGGTACCACTTGGCAAGATTGTCCCTCCGAAGTTGCATCCCTTATGATGGCCGAATTTGTGTAAATCTGAGGAAACGGAAATACTTTCTAGGTTAAGGTCAAGGTCATCGGGACAATCGATAGGAGCATTAGTTCCTCCATGTTGAGATTGCCTTGTCTGTTGTGGTTGAACATGTTTGGATTAACAACTCGTATTCGCCTGGGTGCACAACTTGAGCACTCACCCTCGTCCAACCAACGTGTACATGCTCAAAGGCGAAGCAGTTCTCATGAGTGAATAGAAGAAGCAGGCGCAAACTTGGTCTCTATGATTCTGCTCGGCGATTTCCATGTCTGGATACCCCATTGCTCTGGATCAGCCCAGCTGAGCTTATTCACCTACAGATTCGGGCAAGGCCTGATTGTTGGACAGCGGAGACATCACTTGGATACACAGATTCAGTGAGATATAGCAGCTATTGACTGCAAGGACCCGCGTGGCCGTGCTGGCCCTGTGATGAACGGCAGAAATACGGTGGATATGGCCTATCCGATGGGATTCTCGGGTTGAATTGCCTGAAATCGATGACTTCTGTGATGAAGTATCTTCCGATATGTTCACCGGTGGTTGCTGTATCTATGCGGATGCACAATTCCGTGGCTGCTGCTGCTGCTGTAACCCCATCTCCCCTATTCCTTAATCACACGACGCGAGCGCAAGAACAAGCCCTTTCTGGATGTTTCCTCTTCGACTTGTCATGATGGACATTCATTTACGGCTAGACTGGTCGGATGAGTTGGAAAACTGGCCAGAGTTGATAATACTTCTCACGAAATGACATGTTCTGGGAGATGAAGGGACTGTTTCAAAGATATGTGGTAGGGTTCATATGGTCAGTCACCCGATGGGTTTCAGAATGTCACGAAAACGGCCCTGAACAGTCAAATGAACGTCGGACGGATAAAGCAATCCGTTGCTCGTCGCTTCTCCGAGATTGTAGGAATCGATGAGACAGACAAACAGAGCATTACGATGGAAAGCAGCCCCGTCTGAGCTATGTCTCGTGATAGTCATGTGGACTGGTAGATGGACTTTCAACTTGCGCAAGAGCAACATTGACGCCATAGTGGTACGATGATGGCGAAATAACAGCCGGCAGGTGGTTGAGAAACGCTATGTGAATCATACTTGGTTGAGCTCACCTTCATGTCTTGCCGCAAGACATTCCTTCAACGGCTCGACTTGCCTCCGATCATGACTGTCACGCTACGGAGACAATGTCTCGGGACTTCCTGGTGTTATGGCCGGGCGCGGGTCAGCAGGTTAATTGAGCAATGGCGGTGGACAAGACGGGGGGATATGAGTGAGCGAGACGGCACACCGACGAGAGAGCGCCACGGCGGTACAAACAACATTCACACGACCTACGCCAACGTTGCACGCAGACGGCGAGGCACTGCGGGTGCGAGCCTACTGGATGGATCAGGCAAAGGGGAAGAAAGACTTGATAGCACGCGACGACAAGCGGCAAGCGATCTTGCATACGGTTGTTATTGATAGACGAGGGTGATTTCTCTTGGCGTGGGGTTCAGCTGTTACCAGTTACAGACACTGGCATGCAAACGGGCAGAGTCCGGCTGGACTATCATGGTGATTTCTGTGCGCATTGTCGTCAATCACATACCTTACCCCAGATACTTGCGTGTAAGTGGACAGAGGTTACCGTATCACAACAGGCGAGAAAAAAAGCCGCTGTGACAGCATGCTGCCAATGAAGTTTAGGTAAAGGAGTCTTGGGTGTGCGTGGTATTACCCAATAGGCATTGAGAGATCAAAGGTCTGAGAGCCATGGTTTGCTCGTGGGGTAGCAAGCACAAAAACTGAAATTCCGGGGCAAGAAGGATTATGGCCAGTCAGCGAGGAGGGCGAAGTAAGATCTGGTTTGTAAGACATCCCAATGACATAAGAGCCTGGCTACTGGCTGAGGGTTAGATGCAAGTGCTGGATGCATGACGTGGTCAAGCAGCGACAGCGAATAAGTTTGGGTTTCCATCATCGAGGCACGCGCGCGCATGGGGAGTTTTGTGACTGTTCGCTTTTATCAAGTTTTTGGTCTTGTTGTTGTACGTAGGCGAGCTGCTGAGAGGCGTGGATGGCGGTTCGGTAAAACACACGGTGGAGGTGCATCTTGCCAACGATAGACGCCATGGAATAGATGATGGGGAATTGTGGCGGTTATGACAGGGCACATCTTGGACATGTCTTGGTTTCGATACGGGGAAACTAGCATGGAAGGAAAGAAAGCCGAGCAAAAATGCAAGATTTAATATTTATGACTCCGTATATTGAGAACCATGAATCAAGTATGGATATATTAATTGTTGACAGTGTATGGTATTTCATATATTTGATGGACTGAGGTGTGGTTATGTGTGTGGGAAAGGTCTTGGAGGCATCAGTTTATATCAGATCTGTGCCGCTGAGGGTAGACGCCAGAGGTTGAGACGGGGGATAGGCGAGCTATTGATGTGGAAATATGAGAAGTGACTGTTACAGGAACTATTATTTAATTTAATTTATTTATTCATTTATTTATTTATTTATTTATATTTTAAATGTTTTTACTTGACTGTATTGCATTATTTGAATCTCGGATGTCTCGTTTCGGTGGTTTGTGAGGTATGCTATTTTCTGCGTTTGTTTCGATACGCAGATAGAGGGTTGCCTTTTAAATTTTAAATTTAATTTCTACTTTATTTTGAACATAATAGACACCCTTTTTTTTTTAGCACCATGGATGCCATTGCCTCTTGCGAGATAAAGTCTTTTGCTGTTTCTTCTCTTGTATGCAATGAAGTGCTCCACCGGTTATCGTAGCAATGTATCAGAAGCGCTTTCGCCCTTGCGTGTAAGCCTCAAAGCGTCACTTTTTGACGGACTGACTATCTGTTTGTTTAAACCTATTGGCTTTATGAAGAGAGATGATCGGAGTGGACAGGGTAGTGAAATGATTTTGGGTTTTGTGATGAAAATGCTGCTATACTATTGAAATGGCTGTATAGTATTTCGCTCCTGCTCTCTATAACTCGTAAGAAAATGATGGGTTGCGCTATAATTAGCTGACGTAGGAAAATGCAGCTCGGCTGAGATGGCGGGGGCGGCTATGTGCCACCAATTGGTCCATTCAACATATCTCAAGGGCATAGAGCTCGCCTACTCGTTCAATTTGCCAAGATGATCACACACAACGTAAGACTCATTGGATTCTGATGTGTCGTTTCATCTTTTTGGAACCAACCTCTTCTATTGTAATATGTATTTTTTAATTCTCAGTACAGTGAGAAGGCTAACGGATGATGACGACGGGAGTACGGAGTAGATACGCGGTGATGGTGATAGTGGTGGGTGGTATTTTGTGGCTTGACTTTTGACAGCTCGATGTCTCAAATGTCGGAAGGGGGGCGGGACGACTCCATGCCGCAGGAGGGACATGTAGTACTACTTACTTACTGTTTTTTTTTTCTTCCTTTCTGGTATGAAAGAGTAAGGAGGATGGGGGAGGATAATTCTAATTTAAATCTAGATCCCATTCACAGATGGAGAAAGAGGCTTACATGCAAAGAAGAGGTGGTGCTGGGCAGGTTACGTCTTGCGTGTAAGTCCCCCCCTCCTCCCTAAGCACAAGGCATGTATCAGTCTTCCTACATCAGAGACAAATAAAAAGACTGACGCCATCGCCACGCTTTCCCCTTCTCTTCAGTCTTAGTTTGTGAATTACTACCCCAATGATCATATGTCAAAGCGAAAGCGAGAGAGAGAGAGAGAGAGAAGCAGCTACCCTCCTCCGAAGACGGTCGGACAGCTATTTTGAGCTGAAACATTCAAAATATACGGAAGGCATCAGCAGCAGCTACAGCGGCAGCCTCGTGATGTTTAGCCAAGGCTGGATGATGGACCCCACGTCGTATCGGGATTAGAAAGCAAAGGCGCTCAAAAAGTCACGAGGGGGAGAAAGGAACGTGGGGGAAGTTTTGTGAGACAATGTTTTCTGCAGAGAGGGAAGAAGAGGAGGAGGGCTCAAGGCTCAGCCGCGTGGGCGGTTCTTTCAATTTTTCGGATCCTTCTTTTCCTTGACTATGGTGTGCTTGGTGTGCTAGATCGCATGTACATAGGATAGATAGTAGCCGGTTTACTTAGGGGTAGGTACTGTAGGGATGGAGAGAAAAGTACGAGTGCAACTCCAACACGTGCTTTACATTACTGGCCCCATGGGTCGAGGCCCCCCTGGTCAACAAGCAAGTACATATCACTTGACGTGTCCAAGGAGAAGAGGTAATATTGAAGGGGGGAAAACGTGCTGCCACCGTCCCTGCAAGCAAAGCTGGCTGTGCCGTAGTTGCGGTTGTGGCGGGTTTGGGCGCAGCCTCTTCTGTCGGTCGGTGAAGGTGGGCTTGCCAAATCAGGCAGTTCGTTGAGAGCCCTTTTGTTTGACAATGGCAGCGGTCTGGACCCTTGGAAAGGAAGAATGATCCTTTTGGGGAAGATGAATAAAATAATAATAATAATAATGATTTTGTCTTATTAACTTATTATTCATTTTTAATAGTAGAAAAGAGAATTTAACAAACAATTTACAAAAAATCCATCCATTGTGGAGAAAATGATCACCACTACAAGGCGGGCGGGCATCTAATATCCCCTTCCCCGAGACAAACGGGCCGCTCTCACCTCCCCTCCCCTGTGACGTGACCGCCGCCTCCGCCGTCGGCCCGCTCCCAACGGCAGTCAGCGGGAACGAGACAAGTACAGTCAGGGGGGGGGGGCTTGCTTCAATGACGAAGAAGAAAAAGGAAAGTGGGACGCTTCTTTTTTTGCTTATTTATTATTCTTATTCTTATTATTTGTTACTTGTATTTGATGATGGCGAGTGATGACACCTGCATGACTTTGGACTAGGGAGGTTTGGCAGCGTGGGATGGCATGGGATGGATCCTTGAAGAACAGGGCAGGGCATTCATGTGATGCGTGTGTGCTGGGGTGGAAGTGGAAGTGGGAGGACCAAGGTTTGCTGACACGAAAGACCGGAGTAAAATAATAAAACTTTGGAAATAAAAAAGAACAATTAAATAAAAGAGTAATTTAATCCATCCATGAATAAAATTATTGACCGAGACAGCGGTGGCCTGTCCCTGCTATCATCACCACACCATCACCATCAGCCATCATCCATCTATCCGTCCTCACGGGAGCCTATTTTCCTGGCCCCGAACCCATGGCCGGTTTAATTACGCTCTACAAAGCCACTTACCTACCTTCTTGATAAACACGACACGTGGAGGAACAGCGGCTTCGGCTTCCATTTTCTGGGTCTCGCAACGGCCGGCGGCCGGGGCTTCCGCGCGAGCGATAGCCGCTGTTGGGGGGGCAGAGAGGAAATGACTTTGACGAATATACCGGATTCGTCAACCTAAAAGTGAGGATCAACAACATACTAGTACCTCTTACACTACCGGCGTAATATGTACGTACATATATGATGTAGGTAGAGCGCTGCTCACTTACTAGGTAATAGGAAAGCCACCTTCGTAGCAGTAGATCAGATGAAGCACCACCAAAGGATTACGCGCGTTCGTTCACTCGTTCTTGAATGAGAGGAAGATGTAAGACACCTGACACCTGCTTCAACTTGTTAATAACAACACACTTACACTATCATGAAGGGCAACTGAGAATTGTGATGACATGAATAACTAACTCTAGCTGCTTATTCCCCAAACAATTGTAAATAATACCGCGCCCTCTCTCTTTCTCTTAGAAACATCAACGTCATTTTAGCATCTTCACCCGACGGCATCATTCTTCCCCTATCATCATCATCCATCACCATCCAAGCTAACTCAAAAAGAAAGGACCCCCACGGTGTCATCGAATCGATCACTCTATCCTACGAAATACCGTAAAAGCCTTTTTTTTTATCTGATATAAGCAGGCAGTCTTTTTTAACAGTTCATCTCTCATATGTATGTAAGTATGCAGTGTGTACACATGTACGTCGTATCACCAAGTGGGCCTCCTCCTCCTCCAGGCTGACCGAGCCAAACGAGGGCCGTCCCGCCCTGACGAAAGATTTTAGCGTAAGCACCAGTTTGAGGTTCTTTTGTTCCAGGGGCTTTATTAATATGCATGGTATATATGTAGTATGAATGGATTTCCTCAGAAACAGGGGGGAGTGGTTTCGTGGGTCACCTACCTGTCATGCAGGTAATCCAAGAAGAAAGAGATAAGAGGAAGAAAGAACAAAAGGTTGGATGCTCAAAACAGACACGGGTAAGCTGGGCCGGTGGGTTCCGGCCGTGGGTGGGAGGAGGGAAAACTGGCTTATCACGACGTTGTGATGGGTGTAAGTTAGTTTGTTTGCCCTGGGGGATGTGAGGGATGGATGGGAGCTTGGCGTGCATGCATGCATGCAGCGCAGATTGCACGATGTGGGAAAAACCGTAAATTAAATGAATGGGCTGAATAAGTGGTTTGATAGGTACTTTTTTCTTCTTCCCCTTCTTCTGCTTTCTGACTTCCCAGGTGAAGTGAATCGTTGGAAGGGCGCAACAAACGTGGCTAGGTAGCAGTAATGCAGGAACACACGTGCTGTCTCGGTACGTGTATGATACCATCGTCACCCTGTCACGGTGTGTGTGAACTGCATTCATCATCACCGATTTAATATCAACCGACACGGTGAATAAAGGATGACGACTACCCTACATGGCATCGTATCGCCATAACCAGAAACCGGTAGACCGAATAGCCGTTGAAATAAAAAAGAACCACATCGGCTCCGAACCTCCTCTTGTTGAAACATGACTGACTCGTAACCAAGCCACCACCTTGAATCCCACGGCCCCGGATACTGGTACAACGCCCTCCTCCAACGACAAAGTGCAAAGGCTTCTACGGAGTGCCGTCCAACAAAATCATCAACCCCAACTGCCAAGAAAAACCTCCACACTTCTTCATCCAAGTACGGATCCTAACGGGGATCCATCCCTCTTCAGACAGACAGTGAAAGAAAAAAAGAAAAGAAAATAAAAAATAAAATAAAATAATACCCCAGAGCTCCAACGGCGACGGCGCCCTCGTGGTCCTCCTGACGATCCGGTAAGCTGCCACATCCATCCACAGCAGAGGGAACCAGTGACCATCCACGATGGAGCCAACATCCACAGCGGCATTTACACACGAGCCGTTTTTGTGTTTTCGAGCATCATCCTGGACTATTTGACCATGTCACAGAAATAGAACAGGCCAAAACATGCATAAGTTGCGGAGAAGTACTATACAAGGAGAGAAGAAGAAAAAAACGGTTCCAGAGGGCGCAAGAGACTTACTTGGTTCAAGCTTCTTACTCAGCACTCGAATGTCCTCGTGAAGCAGGCAGGGCCAAAAGGGGACGATCTTCATTCCCAATTGCCGGAGCGCGATCAACGAATGACGCAATAAAACCAAACCGGGAGCTTCTTGGGTCAAGGGCAATAAGGCAGCAGAAACGGGGAACCGGTACTCGTAGTTGGGGGGAGTGATTTGCAGTATCCATCCATCCATTATTATTGTTTCTTTGGACACACACGCAGAAACACAAACACACACAGATACATACTTACATACTATACATACTTGCATACATGTAAGCCCTGTCAGCCAAACAAAACAAAAACCTCCACGATGCCAAGATGTGGCTTTCGTCATCACTCAACGCCCAGAAGCTGACCAGCCTTTCCCGTTGTATCGGTGAAAGGGGGGATGGACGACTAATTCCCTGAGATCATCCGCCCGAGACGCTTGCTTGCCTGCCTGCTTGTTTATACCGAGCTTATCGAGATCGAAAAGTAAAAAAAAAAAAATAAGCAAAATAGAACGATTCGGCAGGTCGTGTTCACCCGACTCATGCCTCCTGCCTCCTGACGAAAAAAAACGACGAGGGCCATCTTGGCAAAGATGACAGCCAAGGACTTGAGAGCACTGACTCGCAAAGCCACAGTGGTTCTGAAACTTCATATGCCGTAATGGAATGATGCCTCTTCAAATTAAGAAACCGAAAAAAGAGAGCGGCATGACAGAGCTCACAGCCTCTCTGTCTGACCTTCCCGCCTGTCAACTACCTGCTCAAGGGGGTTTGGTTCTCAAAAGAGAGAGAAAATCGCCCTGGAAGATTCCCAAGAAGAGGTAAGTCCCGGATATCGCAAGACGTCGTAAGCCGACAGGCGATCATGATGTAGGTGTTGTAGGTAGTCCAGGAATAGCACCTAGTTCCCTTCACCCCGCGATTGCCGGAAATCAGGTTTGAAAGCCGTTATATGTACACGGTTCTCCACCTTGATAAATAAAAAATACATAAATAAATAAATAAAAAAGGACTGTAATACATACATACACCGCTAAGAGAGACCGCAAGGGACATGATGCTATCATCTACTGGGTTTGTAGATAGGACGACGCCGTTGAACTCCCCCGCAATCATGGCTTTCATAAGATACTGGTGCGACATGATGATCGTCTCCTTTGTGCCGGGCACTTGGCATCACTAGAGGCGGCCCGACAACTCGGGCGACGATGCTCGCGATCCTCGAGTCAGCACAATATGCCCGGACCGCTTCCGGGCCAGTGAAAACAACGTTACCCGTACCCAAGTCGACATTTTGAAACAGGCATGTCTTCTTGGGGTTTTTTTTTTCCTGGGATGGGCGGGGAGAAGACTACTTGCTGGGGATATTCACACTCACAGGTTTCGGGAACAAGTTGACAAGCCAACCGCCGTCCAGACATGGCGGCGAAGCATAATCCCCACAATCCAGGGCCACGCAGACCGAAACAGAGACTCGTATCTGATGGCCGTATGTACCTCTTGGAAACGAATGTCTTCTGAAACTCCATAGGATGCTCGTCGAGAACCTCAACGATTAGTATTCATGGCAATATGGCTCGGTGGCGGAAATTGCCTATGGGACTGCCGTCTCCATAATAAGTGTGGACCGCATCGAACATTTCCGTTGATACCATGGAGTAAGTAGGCTGGAGAATTGCCGTCGGTCATTCGTGCCCCCGTCCAAATCAAGAATTACTATGGAACTTTTCTGGAACATCGACGACCGCGAGTCAAGTGACCCGCATCATGATTTTGTTAATGTACACCCATGAAGAACCCTTGTCTGTGCCGGGCAACGGGAGCTTTGGGGGAGGCTGTAAACTGCCGTGGGTTAGTTGCGGCGCGGTACCTTTCTCGGGGGGGCGTTCAAAGTTGGACCGGGGGAGTTCCTCCGCCGATATCTCCAACCTCTTCAACCAACAATGAATCCAAATTGCCACTCCATGTCTCATACACTAGTATGTAGAGTGGGATGATTTATGGAGGACCTAGTCACGAGCGTCGTTGGTTTCTTCCACCGAGCACAAAGCAATTTTGGTCAACATTGCGATGTAACATCAACTCTATATTCCGACAGATGGGAACTGGGACAGACGAATCACCAATGAGGCAAAAGCTTGGACGGTGAGACCGGTGGCGCTAGCCGGGGGAGGGGAAGAGGCTCGAGCCCATGAGCCAAATGACTTTGGTAGCAGTAGTAGCAGCACCATGGAGAGATAGAGCATCCCAACACACCGGGCGGCAGTGTTGTCATACGATCCAAGTGCTTGGGCCAAAATCCCCATCCCCTGGAGTGCATAATTATGATGATTCTCTGGCCAGGGGTTTGTTGGATATTAGGTATTTTTCTGAATTATCGGCATCTGAAACCATTTTTTTTTTTAAAAAAATATTCTTTTTCCTATTTTATTCCTGGTTTCAAGTGGATTTGATTTTCTGGAAACGGCACGACGCACCGTTTAGAACCCGCCGTTTTGATGCAGAGCATATGTACAAAGTGGCGCAACGTTTCTTTTGTTCATTCTTTGATCTGATGACCTCAAATGCTCAGCAAAGGCGGCTGTTGTTGGCTTGTTTTGCCCTCCGGAGCCATCATCAAGCCACAACGAAGCAGCCACTGACTTGCGACGTCAGAACTATGATGTTCATGCTGGCCAAAGCCGTGTTCCAGCGTCGCATGGCATTATCAACGAAGTGCTTGGAATAAACGGTACATCTGATTATCGAATTGCCTTGGCCGGAAAAAATAATGGTAGTAATAATTTCTAGAATTTGTTTTTTAAAAGATATTAATAAAACAATTAAAATAGACCGATGATATACTGTGGAATAAAATTAAGCCAAACCAGGGGATCGTCAAAGTTCGTCAGCGTCTCTTGAACGCCCCGGACATGGTCCCGGTCACAAGGCACGAGGACACAGGGGTAAAGAGCCCACGTTTTCCCATGCACTGCTCTTGGGTGGGCGGAAGCGCGTCCCGGTGGCTAGGGGGGCGACAAGCCATGGTGATTCCTGGTTCGATTGTCTAACTGGACGCTTTCGATCGCTCATCAGTTAGAATGATGAAAGCAGACTAATAAGTCAAAACGTAAATACATGTCGTCGTACTTCATTGCCGGCGGCATCCATAATTTAGACCTGGCACTAAATAGGCATGTCGAGTGAAACAGTGTGTAGTAGAAACGGTTTAGCCTGCGCTGTCTGCATTGCAGTAGTTCTTACAGCCCTCTCAGTCGCTGCGTGTCAACGTCATTATCTCATTGTTCGAGTGCGCTTAAGCATTCTGAGAATCCGGGTCATTGTTATACGCCACGATGCTGGCAGTAGCAAGGTAGGCAAGGCAAACCGTGTTATTTTTGTTTACTGGCCCTCGTGCTTGATGGGATGGGTGATCTTGAGACGAAAAAGGAAACACACGAGAACGATAGCCACCCGCATTGTGAGGACTGGGATGTCGCGCCGGACGTCAACCTGTCATCGAGCTGTGCTGGCGTTTAATTGGAGGAAAGGTGAAAGATGAGCGATTGTGACAGCTGGTGAAGTTCCGATCTCTAACGCCACCCTTTCCCCTTAGAAATAGACACAGAATGAAGGAAGCATCTCGTTCCAGATCAAAGCTCGTTAAGTCGCGACTTGACTCTCTTCCATCCCTCATGATGTTGGTTGGTGTACGCTCAGGCATGGGGCATCCAGCTGACAGACCGCATGGCAATGGATTTTACGTATTGCAAAACCGACATAATGGACTTGTAGCAGCAACAACTACCCTAAGTTGCAGTTGTCTGAGCTCGGGCACAACACTCAAGGTGACGCCGCGCGCGTTCCCCGACTTTTTTTTTTGTGACGCCTCACGCTGCTCGTGACAACTCATTATTGAGACGCTTGTTGTCCGTTCGGACCGTGCCATGGCTTCGAAGTTACAGCCACTTAGAATTCAATGCTGCCTTGGTATTTTGCGGGGGGAGTAGGGCGACAGCAGAGAGGTCACAAGCGTGATTGGGGTTTGCCAGCCACTTTTGGCCGTATTGGTTGTTTGAGAGTATGTCATTCTGGCCAATGCAGCCACCTGCTGCCGGAAATGGGGGATCACCATTGAAGAAATTGATGTACTTGAAGCGAGATCTTGTTCCAGATGCCAGTTATGGGGGATGCTCCCTTCCACTTGTTCGGAGCAAAACGTATTGTGCTCAGGACCCTCGAATCTAGCAATGCACTGAAAAGCGTGTAGCAGGTGTCTGTATGTGCGTGCATACATGGAACGTTTTGCCATTTTTCTAGAACTGAGTTGCAATGCCATGTAGTGTATCTTGTCTGAGCCTTTGTAGCATCTTGTGGAGATTGTGGTTAGAACCCTACCTCTAGGCAGCGACGGGGTGTCTTTTGGCGGAGGATATGGACTACACAGTAGTTCAAAAAGTCAAATGCCACGAGCGAAGCATCACAGCACGCTAGTTGGTGATCCGTCTCTGGCAGCCAGCCTCTCCTCTGAAGTTTGTTCCTTTTTGCTTTGGTCTCTTGCTAGCTCGACGTGTTGGGCGGTACATGTAGATCTCCCTCGACATCTATTGGTGAATATGTTCGCATCCCAGCTTCAGAGACATTGCCAAAACCCCGTTCCCGACATATCGTGGGCGTTGGGTGAATTGCAAAAGCCGACCAGCCAACCAAACATGCGGGGGCTAGGGGTGTCCAGCAGTCAATGTTTGCTGTTGCGTTGGACTGATGCCATTCAAACGTCCCTACCCATTGCTACGCCCTTTGGCTCTAATGTCAGTCAAGACGTGGGGTTTCGAGCACCCAAATGCATGAAACATACCTCGATAGCATCTCATACAGCATGTCTGCCTGCCAATTAGGTCTCCATGGTCATCCGGTCCATGTGCTTGCCCCAGGACCCTTTTCAAGCCCCCCTCCCATCCTGAACAGGTACCCGAAACGAATCCTCATCTGGGTCCTTCAACGGATGTGCAAAATTTCCCATCCATTCATCTAGAGGGATCGATCGTCCATCACGAGGTTTGAACGAGCAGGTGGCGGAGAAACTCGCAGCCCACCAATGACCAGCCTTGCAACCCTGATGCGTCAGCAAACTGACATACCCAATTCGGGCCTGCTCTACACCACCAACACGAGGCTGTTAATCTATTTGCTTGCATACCGAGAGACGTCGGCCTCCGATGAGGGTTGTTTGCAAGATGGGGTCTTTTCGGAAAAGGGTGTGTATGTGTGTGTGTGTGTGTGTGTGTGTGTTTGCTTGATCTGATCCGGCAGAAAAGAAAACCCATGCCTTGTGATCTGATTGTGTCAAAGTAGGGCAATTAATTCGCCTTGTCCTGTCTGCCCGCCTTCCAAGTTGGTAGTTTGATCAGCAGGTACATACATCTGCACCGATCGGACCCTGAAAAACTGATGCGACGTTCAGGCCATATAGGCGCATAATAAAACATCAATGTATACATACATACGTTGAATGATAATATGGTACAAATCGGCTTTCCATTCTCAGAAACTCGTACGGCACGGGTACCTCAGGTAGGATCGATCCGTCCGTACCGTCATTGCCTGCATCGGTCAAGCCGTCCCGTCTGGTATCTGTCGCATCTCAACTTTTCCCCAACGATGGTGTGTGGGAGAATTTGCGTGTTTTGCGTGTGTTGACGCTAGATTCAGATTTGATGGCGTTTAGCATTTTGACGTTTTTCTGAGTCGTCACTTTTTGCGACAGCAAAGTGTGGCACTTTGATCGCTTTTTTTTTTGTTTCTTCGTGTCTAGTAGCTTTGCATCGTACCTGACCGACACTTTAGTTTAATCTAAGTAAATCAATCCATTTTTTAAGCTAGATTATTTATTCATTTTCATTTTCATTTTTTAAAAAAAAATTAGATTATTTAATTTATTTATTTATTTAATTTAATTTATTATTATTTTCCCTTTGGACGCGACAATTCCATATTCTGCTGATTTATCATGTTCTGTTGGCTGTTGCCCTCTCGTCCCGTGTCTTGGCTCCTACTGCTTTTCTTTATATGGTGATATCATTACAATGAACAGCTTGCGCTCTTTGTATTGACGCGTTGGTTCTTCAGAGACTTCACACGCTTTTCTTTATATGACACTGAAAGCAAGACGCTGTATTACAGATCGAATTCCATATTTTGATGAATTTACTTCTGCAACTCCAACGCCCGCAGATCGTGTGTTCAGCAGCGTTATCCCAATGCACAACATAGCCTCGCCTCCTCAGCTGCTGTACGCATCGTGCTGTGCACGTGGCTCATAAACCTCTCGATGGCCTTACCAGTGTTACATTCAACCTCCCTAATGACCCTCATGCCCACAAAGACATTATTGGTTCGATAACGCTGCCTCGCCATTCTTCCCAAGACATTTCTACACTCCCCCCCTCAAAAAAATAAGGGTTTCTCACTTATCATCTGGGGTCACGGTTGAAGTCTCAGACAGGTCTTGCATATTTCCCGTTCAGGGTAGTCCTCCGCAGCCGTCAGTTCTATAGATTCTTTGCAAGAAATCATATGACAAAACAAGCGCAATTGTAGTAGCGGGGGGCTTCCCAGTCGGCGATCAAGCGTTGTTTGAGCTCCCGTGTTGGTTGCTGAGAACCATGACGAGGTCCCCTATATCCAGCTGGGCCTAAGTCTTCAAGGATTGACTTGCATGCCGTCGTCGTATATTCACCAATGAGCGGCCGTACTTATTCCTTTGCAGCCGCCGAACCCCCAATCCTCTTGTGCTTGCGCCTATCATTCCTCCTCATCATTGTCTGATCCCTCGTGCCTTTGCCTCCTTCCCAGTATCCTTTTCCTTTTTTCCCAATCACGGAACGACCACAGAAACGACACTCCTCGACGGCATAGTGCTGCTCCCGACTGCACCAACCGCATATCATACGATTAGCCCATTCGTTGATGTGATCTTCAGCTGCGTCGTGACACCTGTCGCAGGCATGCACCCGACTGCAGCATGAGAATCTGAACCACCGGAATGACTTGCGATAGTGTGCGCAGGTCCCTTTCTGGGGTAGGGCATCTCCCGAATGAAGTCCGAGCTTCTCTTGCTTCCGTCGGGGACCCGTTGTCGGCGGAGGAAGGGATCCGGGGGAGATGAAGAGAAACTTGACTTCATGGATCTTGAACGTGAACTTGCCGTGGCATTCCCGGCAAATATTTGTGGTACTCTCTCCTCTGACCGAGACAAGTCCTGTACTGGGGGTTGAGCATCTTGTGCATGTTGGTACGAATGTGCTTGGAAGCATGTCTGCGACTTTACAACCTGATAGATCAATAAAGCCCGCTCTTGTTGAGTTTTCGTGAACCAACTGTTCTTTGTACTTGGCCGCCATACTAATGGCACACTTCTTGCAGCTGGTTGACTTTTCAACCCCTGACTTGAGTCCCGTAATGTCATTCAGTGTCTTGCATCGCTCACACTTAACACTCAGACTTAAAATTGAAATTTGTAGAAGCTCGATACCATGAAGTTCAATAGATGGGAACGAAATCATTGTTCCGTGCTCGACCTGGTCAGTAGATGGTGCAGGCTTGATATCTTCCGCACCACCAAGTAATGCTCCGCCGTCTTCCTCACTATCCGAATCAGAAAAGCTGTCTTCGTCTTCATCTCCGTAACCAACATTCCATTCAGGGGGTCGAGGAACAACCTGAACATGGCCTTTGCCTTTAACTGACCAGCCTGGTGATTCCAACGGAGTTTCTTTGGTGGTATTTTGCTGCTGTTGCTCTTCTTCATTCGGTACCTGTGGTGTTTCAATCTTAGATGCCAATTCATTTGCCTGTTTGGCCAAGCTATGAAGGTTCTGTGCCAGGTAATTCACGTGGCTCATGAGACTCATTTGTTTCTGCTCAACAGCCTTTTCCGCAAACAAATCCTCTACTGGTTCTGCATCAGCTGAATCCGCTTCATTCAACTGAACGCGAAGCTGCTGCAAGGGGTAGAGGAGCGGAATGATCAAGTGAATGCTGTTCACAGACTGAAGCCCAGTAGGGAGCTCTCCTCGACGCTTTGGCTCGATGGGCAATGTAAATATGACACCGTCTCCCGATTTTCGAAACTGGGCCATTCTTCCCATCCTAGCCTCGAGTTGGCGAACCTCCTGAGCTCTCCGGGCTTTTGCCTCTGCAATTTGCTCCCTCGTATACGAGGGTTCCGGAACGTATGATCGGACCAATGGAATTGGCTTTTTCTCCGTGAGAGGTTCCGGAGTAGCAGCTGACATCTGTCTATCATCTCCTGACAGATGCCTCTCGTCCTTGAACGACACCAGCTTGATTGTCTCAACTTTCTGCTCGGACAAGAACCGTTCCAGATTCTTATCCAGAGCATGAACCAGTGACAAGAGCGTAGAATTCTTCCTCTCTTCAGCCAGCTTCTCCCATCCCCTCTCCACATTAATGCTGAAACCCCTTGGAATGTCTTTATTCCTGACTAGCAGTTCCGGCCTTTCCTCCGGATACGCTTTGGGAACACGAACATCGCAGTCAAGGTGCGTCATCTCAAACGGGAAATCCGGGTCTGAAGGAACGAGCTTGAAGATAAGTGAAGTCGCTCCATTCGAGGTGGTTGATTCTCTCGGCGAAAATCTTCGTCGTAGCTGCTCGAGCTGGTAGCCGCGAGGGTCTTGAACTTGTGCCTTGGGCACAGGCTTTGGGACGACCCGTTCACCAGGTACCTGATTTACAGCTTGTTGCCGGTCTAACTGTGAGCTTCCCGGTTGTGGCTTGAGGGCGATCATGGTCAATATCTCAAATCAAGAATAAACGATGCTAATGAGGAGTGGCGACGTTTGAAATGAGTGTTGTCGAGGTATATGCGAAGCGAAACAAAGAAAACGCGATGCAGAACGAACTGAAAATGTACAGTAGAATACAATGTCCAACGCGATGATGCT
The DNA here is from genome assembly GCA_930272545.1 of Sphaerostilbella broomeana. Lineage (NCBI taxonomy): Eukaryota > Fungi > Ascomycota > Sordariomycetes > Hypocreales > Hypocreaceae > Sphaerostilbella > Sphaerostilbella broomeana. The sequence goes on from CAKNET010000022.1 coordinate 276,498, forward strand.
ATTGCAAAAGAGCACAATCTTCTCAACCGCCGGATATATGTGAAGCAATTCAGAGATGAAGATGCGACGTCACAGATGAAGTGGGGCATCATTCCATTGTGGTGTTCGTTGGTGGGGCTCCGCCAGAGAGCTGGAGAGCTGTGACTCACTATGTCTATGTACTGTACTAACACATCTCCGTGCATTTATGGCAGTAATATGATAGTAGTGACTACCAAAGTCTCATCATAACATCCACCAACCTTCAAATAACTTACTCCATAAAGCAACATCCAATTCTTAGGTAGAGCAACAATTAGAGTCATAGCATGACTACTAAAGGATAATGACTCATCTAATACGATAAATTTCACTTGAAAATTATTCTTTTTGAGAATATTCAACCGAGCGATCCGAAGAACACGATCGTTATTCAAAGCCTCGCTCTCTCCAACTATTATTGGCATTGGCATATTGTTGTTGTTTTTTCCAAGTGTCTAATTTAAGGGCCGGAATAATTATTCATCACTAAGGTTTCTTAAGCCTAATCTTAATTAAATAATATGGGTTGTAATGATAATATGCAATTCAAAAAGAGGGGGCATTTAGTGTTCAAGTTCTTTCTACCCACGACAAATAAATAACTCGACTAAACCATTTTAAACTGAACTGTTAGGGAAGATCGGTAATCTGGTGGTCCTATTCTCATATATTGTTATATATCACATATAGCAAGTGGCAAGGAACGGGGAAGATGACTATTGTTGCTCTAGTCTAGACTAATTAGGAGATTCAGCTTTGAGATTTTGGTCAAACAAAGCTTCCAGGGTAGATCCCAACTCGATACAGCGCCTAACATCAGATCGGGACCGTCGGCCTTGCCAGTACTGTGCGGGCCGGCGTTGATTGGCCGTGGTTGATTTGCGGACCGGAGTATTCGCTATTGAAAAGCAAGCGCTCGGCCCAGCTGCTGTGTAGCCTTGCCGTCTCCATAGACTCCAGATAGGCTTTGGACTGACAACTAGTTCCAGATGAAACAAGGACAAGGGCATATCCGCGAAAAGCAATAATAGAATAGTGACCACTTTTGTTGTCAACTAGACAGGACTCAGCTTACGGTTTTGGTAAGATCGTGTAGCAGCCGCAATTGGCATGCCTGCTATTATGATGCCACTTGGTGCTGCAGCAGATCGTCACAATCAGGTCAGTTGTCGTCGGTGTGCCTGCAGCTGCAAGACATCAGGTTTTGTTTCCTTGGTCGAGTTGTGTCTCATCTCGGCTGGGCAGTTGGGTCGTACAGCGAGTTTAAAATGCAAGGCAGGCCTCGGAATTGATTCACCACAGGACCACTATTCGCGGAACCCATCTGGTGGGCAGCCAAACATACATGCAGATGCGCGTCGACTGTACAGTACGGTATGCAGAAGAGTGACAGAAATAATAATGTTGCATATGTGAGGCTGGTGGAATATTTCCACCGTGAATCACGAAAACATGGGGCAGGGCCGTTGGGCAAAACTCGAAAGTCTCCCATCACATTTGCTTCCCGACCTCGATATGATGTTCCCTCTTTCAGGTTGAATAGAACAAGTTTTCAGGACGGGCAATGAGGGACTGTGACATGCCGCTGCATCAGACCTTGCCGCGCATCAGTGACAGCTTGCCACGTACGTGCTCAGCAGGGCCACCGTGATAATCTCGAAGACAGGTGAAGACATGTGTAGGACATTGTGGGTGTAATCATGCCACCGCCCCAACGCCGCGCCTGGGGCTGCTGCTGCTGCTGTTTACCGTGATGTGGTCGAAGATGACACTCCCTTGCCGCTCGCTAGGATCGCCTCGTCATCCCTTGACCGCGCCATCGACCGCTTCAAGCTCGGTATTTTGTCCAAGAAAGTTGCCGGATCGGATGAGCATCGAGACGAAGGTAGGACAACATGGTGAATTGCGGTCGCTCTGACAGGCTGGCGTGAGGGAGTGAGCACCTGGGTCGCCACAGGGACAACCTTTGGAAAATGCACATGGCAGCAACGACGAGTCGCGTAGGGGAGGGGGAAAACAAAAGCAGGCCATGGATCCCACGAGCAGCACAGCTGGACGAATGGTTGGGTAATGGAGGTCTGCCAACTCAGCAATTCGCAGGCAGATGACCTCGAAAGCGCGGGATAGCGCTGCATCAATGCCTGGGGGGGGGCGGTGAGGGAAGGAAAAGCGGCGGTGCGGTCCTTTGGCTTTCTGCAGGCTCAGGTAGCCTCTAGGCTGTAGCATGGCGGGATTACCACTGCTGCTGCAGAACGCCTGGCCCTCTGGAGCTGTGGGCTGTAGGACGCACCAAGCGCAGCCAAGTTCCACTGAACACAGCCGGTCTGGGGGGTCTGCGGGGGTGGGCTCCAGGTGAATGTTCCTAAAATGGCCACTGCTCGGGCTGTGAACAGAGGGGGGAGTGAGTGAGAGACGAGACGGAGTGAAGATACTGAGGGGGTGTGGCTGGTGTGTGGCAGCAACGGAGCAAATAGTGGCAGCAACGGAGCAAATAGAGCCATGCAGTCAACGTCAAGCACGTAAATTAATCTCCCTCCGTTACTGTGCATGCGGGCAAACTAATACTAAAATTATAATCATTTAGAAAATTCATGATTGGGCCATGATTAAATTTTATTTTATTCATTGCCCATTTCTGAATTAATTTATTGGCCCGTTTTGTCGCTATCTTTTGCCTGCGGATGCTTGGGTATCGAGACAGCTGGAATCCATGCAATCTTTGGCTGTGTCAACCCGCCTACCAGTATCCTCATTGTCCTTTTGAATTCGCCATCGGGTCCCCCATTAATCAGCAAATCCATTTGTCCTGACAGCCTTATGTATTTATCTCGAATTTCCCTCTATGGTTTCTGCTCTTATCGTTGCTGGATCTATGAAGTATGTAGATACGCCCTCACTCCTCCTCCCAGCTCAATGTTAGAACTTCCCCGCCTTTCTACATGTAAACTGCTAGCTGACTCTGCCTGGTCACCCCAATGTCGGTCCACGCAAGCTCCGAGGCAGCAAAACAATGCGAGAGAGCCAGGCAAGAAGATCAGGCTGCGGCGCCGGACCGACCGTCTGATGACCGGCGCGCGCTTTGAAATACTGCATGCAGGGCGGAGCATGTGTCCTTGGCCGCCTGAAGCGAAGGGGCTACCTTCCGTACACAAGTCGACGTCGTACACGCAACTGGGGCATCACGCACATTATCTGCATGTAACCCCGTCCGCTTGCTTACCGGCGCGAGGCTGCTGGCTGGTGACTCAGGTCATAAGTCTCTCTGCGAATCCACTTGCGAATCCCCCAGATTTTCTGACTACGCTATGTTACGGGGCAGGTGAGTGTACAAGATCGCCTGGATTGATACGGAGGAGGTGTGGATGTTGGTGATGTGGGCTGCTTCTGCATCAGTTGAGGCGGTCGCCATCCATACTTGATTTGAGTTTGCTACATTCCATGCATGTAATTTCTGCGGACGGGTGTCTCTTATTACCGTAAGCTGCTCTTCTGGATTATGACTGTAACTTCAAATACATCGCCCCAGGTCTTGCAAAAGAACCCGGGACTGGAAGTACATAGGAAGTTTGCTACCACAAGAGGGCGACTCTAGAGATCAGAGAGCTATTGGTCACTCAGTTTACTACGATATAGTATGATTGGAATTTGTAGAAAACAAATGGGATTGCCGCATTACTCGCATTGTGAAAATCTTCCTTTGTGTAATGTAATGATGCGAACCCGCTGCGATGGGCTCAGAGCCTGGACGGGGTTGGTTAATGAACCAATTCACTTATTGAGGAATTGATTGGCCCAAAACCTTTGATTCTGATTTCTTTGTAGTATAGTCAAGTATACAATTCTAATTACATCAATGATTTCCAACCTAGAGCTTACATCATATACTTTCGAGATATGCTGCGCAAGACCTTCCGGGAAGACTGACTATTAGACCTCTCGATGAGCACCTGGAAGTCATGGAAAGAAGTATCCCATATATATGGGAGTAACCTCATCTATTGTTGATAGTTGTTTTGGGGTAGAATTTAAGTTATGAAAATTTCTTATCGGTAGATTACAAGGTGCTTGCCGTAACTGCTATGACTAAATTTGAAGATGTGGCGATCCCTGAAATCGCGTTGCACCTGACATTAATGAGTGTCTCTACTCCAGAGCTACTTCCATATGAAATCCTTCGCGTGATAAATGATGAATCATATCATTTTAGTCAAAGGATGATGGAGTCACTGTTAAATAATGCAAGAGCTTAGTGCTAGAAAGTACGAAGTGATCGATTGTTCTTATGATTTAATACTTCATCACCTACCACAACGAGAAATTTTCAATTCTAGCCATCAAATGAGACATCAGTCTCTAAGAAATCCTCAATACCATCCCAAGCAAGTAGATTCAGTCCGCCAACATGAGTGTCTTACGAAAGGCTGCACCCCCCGTGAGCCCCCTGAATCGTTACCGGCTGCTCTCGCCGACGGCATCGGTGAGAGTTAGCCCCCTTTGTCTTGGGACTATGAACTTTGGTTCGGCTTGGTAACGTGCATTCTAAAATCCTTTCTCATGAAGTGGACGCTGACCGTTATTTAGGAAGGAATATTTGGGGGACTGTGATGCTCAGCAATCGGAAAAGCTCCTAGATTTTTTCTATGAACAGGTGAACTTACATATAGACGAACTGAGGGCAATTTGAGGTTGTATTTATCTAAACTGTACTAAATTTTGACAGGGAGGCAACTTCATTGATACTTCGAACAACTACCAATTCGAAGAGTCTGAGGCTGTTCTAGGAGAATGGATGAAGAAGCGAGGCAACCGCCACGAAATGAGTTTGTACCAACTATCAATCAATTTCCAAAGGCATCCCAGAGGCTGAACTAATGAAATTGTTCAGTTATTGCCACCAAATACGCTTCGAACTACAAAGGAGGACCCAGCCACCCAAATATCATGGCGAATTTCACGGGCGGCGGTGCCAAGAGCCTTCATTCATCTGTCGAAGCTAGCTTGAAGAAGCTTCAAACTGACTACATTGACCTGGTGAGACATTGGCTCTTGGAGTATATAAATCATTATCAGCTAACGCTAACAGCTTTATCTCCATTGGTGGGATTATGCAACCTCAATCCCTGAATTGATGCAGTCCTTGAATCACCTCGTGGTCTCTGGAAAGGTGCTTTACTTGGGTATCAGCGATGCACCAGCATGGGTTGTCAGGTAAGAATCATTGACCAAAGAGTATGCAGGAGAAGAGACTTACTGGAAATACTATAGCAAGGCAAACGAGTACGCTCGAAACCACGGCCTTCGTCAGTTTTCTGTTTACCAGGGGCGATGGTCGGCTGCATCTCGGGACTTTGAACGCGATATCATCCCTATGACCAAACATGAGGGCATGGCCTTGGCGCCATTTGGAGCTCTTGGTGGAGGGAAGTTCAAGACGGAAGAGCAGCGACAATCCAATGACCGACGAAAGGTAGACGCAACTGAGATTGATATCAAAGTCAGTAAGGTCTTGGAGAGCATTGCGACTCGTAAGAACACTCTCATTACGAGTGTTGCATTGGCGTATGTCCTACACAAGGCGCCGTACTGCTTCCCTATTGTAGGTGGCCGGAAGGCGGAGCAGCTAAAAAGTAACATCCAAGCGATTACACTCCAACTCACATCTGAGGATATTGAAGAGATTGAGAGCGCATATGAATTCGACTTGGGATTTCCTAACAACATGCTTTGGGGACCCAAATTTGCTGGTCATCCTCAGAAGATTTTCCTTCTTGAGACTGCGGCCAATTATGAGTATGTTCCTGAAGAAAAGGCAAGTCATTATCTAAATATTAACAGTATATATTATGATACTGACAATTATATCGCAGTCCATCACGCCGACAAAGGTGGGAGAGTAGAGCGCCCGTCTGCAGATGTCGAGCTGGCGATGGCTACCTGGACGTCAACAGCCCCCGGCTGATTATTATGAGCCCCATATGCCTCATGGCCATGGCTGGTAAAAAGTGGTTTTCTATTTCGTTTTTTGAGATGATTATTGCATAGAGAGTTAGTGATAGTATGTTATTGAGTCCCCGGGCTAGGTACGAATATATAGTCCGTAATTGGCTGAAACATCCTAGATGGACTAGATGATTTAATTATTATCATTGTTGGTTCCATAAAATAAACGAGCTTGAGCTTTTATTTCAAAGTTGAAGTTCTCCGATGTTTCTTTCAATGGGCCTTGCAAAGTTGACCCTCACTCGTAGCGTTCAAAGAGAAGGAACGTTCGAGGAACACCTCTTGCTCAAAGTAACAGCAGAGCCATTTTCTTCTATTTATCCACACCATAATCAGATGAATTACAACTCTCATTCTGAATCCAGTATGAATCAGAATAAGACCATTGATTGTGAACATCAAACCCTCAGTGACATTCGATGCTTCTCTTCGCTCAAGGTATGTCAAACCTCACCAAGGCCACGTTTCTCTAGCCTCACAGCGCGATAACTATTTCTCAGCTACCACGATTGGATATTTTGAGAGCTATGCAGAATCATGAGTCTGTCTCGTACGCCTCCGAGAAATCAGATTGGTCGGTCGAAGAGTGCTCCTTGTTTCGAAGACATTGCGTCAAGTGAGAACGCGGTTACTACAAGCTTTGTGCCCAGAAGCCAAGATGAGTACAAATATTTAGATATGTTGGAACTCCATAGTTTCCTCCCTCAACTGAGGAAAGCATTGACAATTTACAGAATACTTGCAACTCAGGATTCAAATCCTCAGCGACGGCGGTTGCTCCCTCGAGCTCAACGAAGGCGAATTGGCGATGAACACCTCTCAGCTTCCAATGAAAAGAACGAGAGCCTAGAGACCGATGTATTACGTCAATTAGCCAAAGGCGTTGTCTATGATGGAAGTTCTCTCCCTAAGAAGCGATCATACTCGCAAGTTAACTCACGAAATGACTTTCAAATTACTTCTGTGCTACCCCTTCCTAGAAAAACAGACACGGAGGAGCATGCTGCCAACGAAGTATTACTCAAAAGCTCTTCTCAAGACCAGTCCCACGTCTACCGTTCTCCATCAAAACTACGACAAAAGAAGCTCAAGCCCGTTCCCACGAACGCCCCCCGCGATATCGAAAAGAAAGGACGATTTACCTTTTTGAAAGGCGTCCGCATTAGAGACTATCGGCTGCCCTTACCCAAGGCACGGGAATCCCCACCACAAAGTCTGCAGTTCCAGTGTCGGGATGGCTTTGATAAGTGTGAGGCGTCCCTGGGGTATCCGCAGCGAGTGATGAAGCAGCGTTCGGTAGATGATTTTGATGAATATGGATCTTTAGAGACGTCGAATCAAACACCTTGACGCCGACGAGTGCTTCAGAGGGCCATTCTCGATATAACGCTATGAGCACAACGGATTTATGGCATATGATGCAACAACGAATCAAACAATCATGGGGAAAGAAAATGTCGGTTCAGAAAAGATACACACGAGGCAACATTCACGTGAGCTAAACATGAAGGATTTCAAAACTGGTTATTGACGTCCAATTCGTCGCCATGGGTATCTACATACCGACTTTTGTCTTCGTATCAACCGCCTTATAATTGCTATTAAATACAAACGTCCCATACCCTGCCCCCAACGCCAACTTGGATCTGGCTACATATAATTATTTCATATTCGACTATTTGGGGCCTTTGCCCTTTGCCTCATTGTCGCCAAGTTCCCGAATGAAGACTGATGTCTGTCCAGCGCCATTGTAATCATCCTGTCCTGTCTCAAATCCGGGACACACGCCGATGGCAAGATATTTGCCATCATTGGAGAATGCCAGAGCTGCAACACTATTGGGGAACTTCTGATACTGCTTTAGCCTTCTCTTGGCCTCAGCATCCCATAAGGCTACGGTGCCATCACCACCTCCTGATGCAAACGTTCCATGAACGGAATGGAACGCAAGCGCATTGACCGGGTACACAATATCGCCATCGCCTTCGGGAGCCGCCTGTCTGTGACACTTGAATGCATATTTCCTTGCCTGCGACTCTGCCGTATCCTCGAACCACTCCACCGCTACACGTCCTTCAATGCTGCTAGTAGCGTAACCGGCATCGTTGGGCATGCATGCAACAGCACGGGTGAGATACCGGAGAGAAGATTCGCGTTGCTGCCAAGGCTTAAGTTCCGTGCTGCCACTCTTGAAAAGCTCAGTGATGGCATCGAGATCATATATGTTGATGATGCGGCCGGTCATGGCAACGACAATTTTTGTCGGGCTGCCAGACAGAGCATGTGGTTTTCCGGGAAGGGCAATAGGGATCGGCTCGCTAGAAGGGTCGTTGAGGTTGTGGAGGTGGAGGGTACTGTCCCAGGATGCAGAGACGAGGATGTTGTAAGCTTTGCTGTAAACAACGCAGCGGACGGGAGCAACATGTTTGCTAAGTGGTGTCATCTCGCCGGTCTCGAGGTTGATCCTGTGTTTTGCAGTGTCAGCAGGGAAACTCTCGCAGCTCGTTTGCTAGGGGGTGTAAGTTACCTGTTGACCGTCCAGTCAATGCCAGCAGTGAAGGCATCATTGTCGTCGGCGCCAAAACAGACATCTAGTACAGGTGCACGATGCTCAAATGTTTTTTCTAGGGCCGTTTCACTAGGACCATTTGCTATGTCATAGAGATATACATTCTTATCCCACGAAGAAACGAGGAGCTTCGTCCCTGACGAAGGTGCAAATGCGATTGACGAAACAGCGTCCCCTGGGGGCGGGGAAAGCTCGTACTGGGTTGCTACGATCACGTTAGACTTCAAGGTTTCGAAAACAATTAGCAATCCATAAATATCACCAGGAACTTACCAGGAGCCATTGCCAATGTTATGCTCTGCTACCTCTACGAAGATGCAGGTTGAAGCTTCCGTTGTTTACTTTGAGAGTCACGTGGAGATAGAACAATCAGTGGTGTGGCGCTTGATTGCCACAAAGACTGCTACCCATATAATTCAGCCACACACGCACACCCCGCCACACCCCACCACGAAGGTTTGCCTGAAGCGCAAAATGTCAAAATTGTGACTCCTCATCCTTTCTAAGAGAATTTGACCTATAGATTCTAGCTGCAGGGTGACGAAGGCTAAACAAAAAACGCCTTTCACCACCGAAATTATCCAGGATTCATTGACTTACTTTGTTTAAATTTCCTTAAAGTACGTCTTTAGGAATCGATCAAAACTCGCGTGAGCAGCAACGACGACAGAACTTGGGTCAAAACCCCCCCCCCCCCACGTCCCAACCATCGTTCGAACCCTCCCTCGTCTCTTAGATAAAACATTCGCCAATACCGCCAAGATGTCTTTAACAAACTGCCGTTTTTACGAGGAGAAATATCCGGAGATCGATAGCTTCGTCATGGTCAATGTCAAGCAGGTTTGTTGTCCGCGTGTGGCCGAACGAATGGTGGGGTGATTTATGAGGTCTGACAAGCAACGATCGCCAGATCGCCGAGATGGGTGCCTACGTCAAGCTGCTGGAGTACGATAACATCGATGGCATGATCCTCTTGTCTGAATTGTCACGACGACGTATTCGAAGTATCCAGAAGCTCATCAGAGTCGGCCGAAATGAAGTTGTTGTGGTTCTCCGTGTAGACAAAGAGAAGGGTGCGTTTTTTTCTCCTCCCCACCAAGGCATTGTTGCAAAAAGCTGATGCGAAGTGCAGGATATATCGATCTCTCAAAACGACGAGTGTCTCCGGAAGATATTGTCAAATGTGAGGAGCGATACAACAAGAGCAAGATGGTCCACTCGATCATGCGACACGTTGCCGAAAAGACTCAGCACCCCATCGAATCCCTGTACGAGAGCATAGCTTGGCCGCTTAACCGCAAATATGGACACGCTATCGATGCCTTCAAGTTGTCAATCACGTATGTTTTTTTGGGGAAACGATCTCTTCGGTAGATAGATATCTGACATGAAGGCAGAAACCCCGAGGTTTGGAACGATATCGAGTTCCCCAACCAGGTTGTCAACGATGAACTGAAGTTGTATATCAGCAAGCGGCTTACTCCCCAGCCTACCAAGGTCCGTGCTGATGTTGAGGTTACCTGCTTTGGTTATGAGGGTATCGATGCCGTCAAGACTGCTCTGCGGACAGCTGAGGCCAAGAACACAGAGGATATGCAAGTCAAGGTCAGACTTGTGTCTCCTCCCCTGTATGTCCTAACCAGCACATGTCTTGACAAGGCCAACGGTATCACACGACTTGAGGAAGCTATTGTCGACATCCGGACGAGTATCGAAAAGGCTGGCGGCAGCCTGGCAGTCAAAATGGAGCCCAGAGCTGTTACTGAGAGTGATGATGCTGAACTGCAAGCTTTGATGGAGAAGAGGGAGCGTGAAAACGCCGAGGTTAGCGGTGATGAGAGTGTCAGCGATAGCGATGACAACATTGCCGAGACGCTTTAAAACTCCAGCGCGATGCATATTGCGAACAGGGTCGAGCCTGAAGCTCTAGGCTCTATTGGAGTGGTATTTACTTTAGAGGGCTGTCCGTTCTCATACATGAAACGGGATGTGAACCTAGAATTCTGGTTAGGAGGGTTCGGTAATAGTGGGAACGGCGTCTTGAGCGACGGCCCAAAAGCCGCAGGAAAATCGGCATTTGTAGTTGACGGAATTGTTAGCGACGCACGTGATGGCGCTCGTATGAGGGATTGAATTAAATAAGAATCATGTGAACTCAAGTGCCTGCAATCAAATTGTATCCATTCAATAATGGGGAGTACCTTATTGTTATTTCCAAACTTCGCGGCACAAGAGCTGGAGGCGCTGTGGTCGGAATTGTGGTTGATGCTAGCCAGTATAAGTTTAGGCGGGGCCAGTGCCAACAATACCCATGCTCAGGCACGGGTTTCTACTGGAGGTCGCCCATTCATATTGCAGACACACACTGGAAATCAGTGACTGCTGCATATGGATGCATAGCCTTGGATCAAAGCAACCCGCTCTCACAACCCATCTCAGGTGCCGCTTCAAATGGCTCTCGGCTCGCTATGGGCTCGAGTTACAGGAAGCCAATCAGGCATTACTAAGAAGACAGCATTGAACCTCATCGGCTTTGCGACATGGATACCGGTGATTGCATGGTTCAACCTTCATGTAGCTGAGGTGACGGTCGTGGATGGACCGTCGATGTATCCGTTTATGAACGCGGATAAGGATTCGACGCTACGAAGGGACGTTATTTTGAATTACAAGTGGTCACCGCAGGAGGATTTACAGAGGGGGATGGTTGTGACATTGAGGTGCGTTTTTAGCGTTTTGAGCCCATGATTCATTGAGATGAGAGAGAGAGAGAGAGAGAGGCTAGTTGCTAAAAAGACAAAGTGATATGTTGAAGCGCTGACAATTTAAGAGCAGAAGTCCATTTCACCCCGAAGTCACTGCTGTAAAAAGAGTGGTTGCCCTAGAAGGAGACATCGTAAAGACCAAGAATCCATACCCCGTGTCGACGGTCCGGATCCCCCAGGGCCATGTGTGGGTTGAAGGAGACGGGCCGCCAGGTTCAAGCTTGGACAGCAATACCTACGGGCCAGTATCGAAGCGACTTCTCACAGGGAGAGTTACGCACATTGTGTATCCATTTAAGAAGTTTGGGCCGGTTAAGTGGTGGGAGTTTGAGCGGCCGTTGGTGGATTGAGATCAAATGTTTGAAGATGGGAGAACCGTGTTCGAGAAAAGGAAAAAAAAAAAAAGGGAATATTTTTGTGTGTACGAATGGAGGAGATGACATGCATTTGGTTGGCGTATTTAGGTGACTTTGAACTGGAATAAAAGAGTATAGAAATCATCATAATTATAGTAAGCTTCTTTACGGTGCTTCGTTTCGTTTCCTCAGGGTTTCGGAGCAAGAAAGAAAGAACAAACAACGTGATACAACGCAAGTGTGTTCGTAAGCTGGATCATATGAACTGATTGTATGTTTATAAGACGAGATTTAGTATCCCAAGCTCACAAGCGTTCTCATCCCGAAGTATAATGACCTCTTTAAATAGGTATACCAATATGCTCAGCAAAGCGTCCGCAATGGCCTTTAGGCATCCGCTTCCGCGTCTCTGGATCATCATCATACGTCATAACTGCATGGTATTCGCTTCTATAGCTGAGAAACTCGTTCCAATTTACATTTAGGGGAACACTATCCAACTCCTGGGACGTAAATACGTTATTATTGTCCTGTCGTAGATCACGATAGGATTGGGTAGATAGGTGATAAGTTGTTAATTCTATCTATCTTTCAAGTTTGAGCCGAATGCCTTGATCCTCGAGTAAGCCGTGCCCATACGCTTTAAATTCCAATAAAGTATGGCCCAGGAGTTTCTGGTACGCATCATCAAGACGTTCACCCCTATTCTTGACCGCTCGAGCAAGAATATATATGTCATGTTAGTGGTTCGAAGAATATTCTGTCTTAGCAACGCATGCCTCATTCAACTTTGCGAATTCTACGTAGTTCTCTAAGTTCATCACTATTTCTAGCCTTGTGCTTTATTTAAACAACTCTATAAATCGTCTTAATGCCCATTATGGCCCTGCTCATCGTAATCCCTTAGTCAGGCGCTTTCACTGTACGTACCGTTCCCAGCGTTATCGGTCCAGCCAGGCACCGGGGGTCAGCAGCGGCGCTAGAGGCGACAATGACGGCGGATTTGCAAGCGGAAGGTTCCAGTTCCAAGTTCCCGCATTTTTTTTCGCATTTTTCTGTGTGTACAGTAGGTCACGCCACAGTGTGGCTCGGCAATCGGGCGTCCAGGCCGGAACAATTCACCTATCAGGAAATACAGCCACCACCAGCAAAAAGTTCTCAGAGCCAGACCCAAGCAATCCACGCGACATCATCGCAACCTCACTACACCGAGAGGCCTTTTGTTTCCCCCCTATGCTTTAGTCTGAGGGGGAGGTCCTGAGTGAGATTTTGCGCTTTTTTTTGCGTCAGAACTAACGGCTTTTACATATTGTACTCGTTTGATCCTTTTCTCTTCTTCATCTCCTTTACGTATACGGGGTGTTTCCGACCAGCAAATGTCCGAAAGCGATTTCTCCCTCGCTGGTTTCTCGAGTTCTGCGACTTCGACGACCACTGCTGAGACGGCGGCGACACATCATCACACTGCGAGCATTGGTCGTAATGTCCCATTGAGTTCCCGCCATGCCGGTCAAAGCTCGATTGCCTTCTCGGAAAGCCAGTCTGAAAGCCTTGTAAACGGTCATATTATGAAGGCCGAAGATATCGGGGCTGAGGGCCGGCCGCCATACATCCATGTACGTCACGCCGAATTTCTTCCTCCGAGCGCTTTCGGAACCTCGGGCTTGATCCCACGATGGCGGGTTGGAATATCGTACAAAGTTCAATACTGATTTTTGCTGCTGTTCTAGTCGATGATTGCTGGTGGTATTGGAGGGTCAACGGGTGATATGCTGATGCACTCCCTCGATACGGTCAAGACTCGACAGCAAGGTGATCCAAACGTTCCATCTAAATACACATCATTAGGACGATCCTACTATACAATATGGCGACAGGAGGGCATCTCGAGGGGCTTGTACGGCGGTTGGATCCCTGCATTGGGAGGCTCGTTTCCAGGAACCGTCTTGTTCTTCGGGACCTACGAATGGAGCAAGCGGTTCTTCATAGATCACGGCCTCCAGCAACATCTAGCATATCTTTCGGCTGGTAAGATCCCCCGATTGCCGATGCATATGTTCGTTATTAACATTACCTCATCCAGGCTTTCTCGGTGATTTCGCTGCATCTATCGTCTATGTGCCATCCGAGGTTCTCAAAACCCGATTACAACTCCAGGGCCGATATAACAATCCCCACTTCGCATCCGGCTACAACTATCGCGGCACGATCGACGCTGTGCGCACCATTGTCCGAACAGAGGGAGCATCTGCTCTTTTCTATGGCTTCAAAGCCACACTTTATCGAGACCTGCCCTTTTCAGCCCTGCAGTTCATGTTCTGGGAGCAATTTCAGACTTGGGCAAGGGTATACAAACAAAGCCGCGACGTCGGCGTACCTCTAGAAATGTTGACTGGTGCCGCGGCTGGCGGTCTCGCCGGCGTAATCACCTGCCCGCTTGATGTCGTCAAGACTCGCCTACAAACACAGGTCAACCCACCCTCTGAGCCTGAGCCTCCAACCAGCCGAGCCAAGGACCCCAATCCTCAAAAGCGGTCCATCTCTACATCCTCGCCAAGCACGCATAGACCGCAGCCAGGTGCAATTCCATTACGAACATCCTCGGTTATCACTGGGCTACGGTTGATATACCAGACTGAAGGAATAGGCGGCTGGTTCCGTGGCGTTGGGCCCCGTGGTGTTTGGACCTTTATCCAGAGCGGAACCATGCTGTTCCTATACCAGCGCCTACTCCACAAAATGGAGGTTTGGATGCCATTTGACAGGGAGCGGGAAGACATGCAGTAGATGTCTTATTATCTTTTTGTTTTTCTTCTTCTGTTTCTTCTTATTCACCCCCTTCCCTATTTATGATCGTGGGGGCAGCGTGCCTACGTGTTGTTGCATTTGTTGTTGATAAAGGGATATAAAAGGGCATATGAGCATTGGGCATTTTGATGTGTACAGAATTTATAGATGACGCAGCAAGACCAAACGACAGGAGGTTCCTCGAGGCTTGTGGGAAGTTACAAAAAGAAGTCGTTGAAAAAGAGGGACCATCATGGTTCGGCGTTGGGGTTAGATTGGGATGGCAAAAATGGTTATATTTTTTTTTGCAAAACGATATATAGACGGCATGATAGATGTGCCAAAATCTCCAATATTATACTCACGACTTAATTTACTTGGAAGTAGTGTTTGCAAAGTGCGTGGGATTGCTTTCCAAACAAACAAGTTTAGATATATGCCTGATATGATGGTACGAGTATGCCTTTATGCATCACCGGTTAGTTGTCGAAGAGCTTCATATCAAGCAATAAGTTCATGCAAGCAAGTACTACAAATCGTTGCCATATAACACAAAGAAAGGGGTATCTACATTCATCCCACTCATATAATCATCAAACCCAAACTCAACCCAAAGTCCAACATTCATACAACCAAATCCTATATCCCATAAGTACTCACAACAAAACGCCCAAAAAACAAAGGTCAGCCTCCCAAAACATCCTCCATTCTTCAGTTCTTCTGTATTTCCCCACCACTCGACTCAAGCGTCCGGATCACTCTCCTCCAGAGCCTCCAGCTCCTCAAAATCTCCTAACCGCGTCATCATCTCATCACGAGCCAAGCACACGACTATTGCAACAGTTAGTGCGTTCCACACACTTTGCATATGTTCTTGGAATTCCACTTCGACGTGGAAGCTGATGTGGCTGCTAGATTCGGGTTTAGAGGAGTCGACGGTGAGGAGGAAGACGGAGGTGTTGATGACGAAGAGGCCATAGACGACGGGTGGGGTGCGAGGTGAGTCGTGGTGAGGAGGGGTTGCGGTCTGCGGTTGTGTCTTTGGTGTGTGTAGTTGAGCTTTCTTAGCTTGTGCTTCTGGGGTGGATGGCACAGATGGTATGTCGGTCATGGGCGTATCCTCGTCTTGGCTCTCTTCGTCCTTGATCGTGGTATCCCGAGGACTTGGTTTTTGGGTACTCGAAGCTGCTCGCTGATTCTCACTTGAATCATCTTCCTCCATCTTCACAGTCACCTCTCCGTCATCTTCAGGGGCTGGTTCCTCCTCACTCGGCTCCCTCTTGATTACGGGTCGTCTATCAATCAGGGTGAACAGCCTACTTATCAGTCGAGAACCAAGGGTCATCCAAGACGACCCTCTTTCCGTAGGAGCATTGTCAGTGCTCTGGGGTTTGTGTTCAGTTTCGGTTTCTGTCTTTCCCGATTCTTCTTTCTCTTCCCCTGCCTCGCAGTTGAGGTATTCCCGCTGGAGTCTCGCCAGCTCCCTCATTCTACTCTCGATAATGGTGGGAATGTTGACTCGTTCACGGTGCGTATCAATTACTTCGACAACAATATTGGCAACTACTCGCAAGTGACTATAGCCTCCATCCTCTGCCGCCCAGCTCAGGTAGCTGTCCAGCCCCTTCTTGATCATGCCGGGTGCTTTACGTCGGAGGCCGGATTGGCAGGCTGTCCGTACATTGGCTGTCAGATCAATAAGTCGCGTTAAAGCCATGGTTGCTGCTTTCCTTGATCAGCTGTTTACCACTACTCAAAAGCACACAAAATTTCATATTGTGCCTCCGTACCGCGAAATTCTTTGAGGTGGGCATAGACCAGTGGCTTCATGCCATCACTCGTACTGAAACTCGTGTCCGATATTGGAACTCCTCGAAAATCGACCTCCCAATGATGTGGCAGAATAGGCAGCTCTTGTCGCAGGAACATAATCTCAAACATCCTTTCCTCATCCTTAGCCCACGAACTGTGCCATGGATGATTCCGCTTCTCGAGCTTCATCTCCTCCCTGAGCACATCATCTATCGGCCAGTCGTCGCCAGGGCTGGCCTCGTCGTCTTCCGCTTCCACCTGGATCTTGAGCTGCTTACCCGCTTTCACTGGTGACTTTCGAACTCGGAATCTCGGGCTTTTGGATATCCCTCTGCGGCCAGATTTAGGCCCCTTACGCCGGGGAGTCTCATGTTGACGAATCGCTACTGAGCTGGGCGACCCTCGGTTTCCTGGTGTTGGTCTCTCCATTGTGGCCATTTACAGAGATTCGGCGCATATTGTTCAACAGAGAAACTTCAAAGTGGTCTCTGCGATTTTATTTTGGGGCACAGGTGACGAGCGTTCAGAGTGTACTTTGCATTGAATGTGACTAAAGGTTGACGTTTGTTGATGACCCTTGAAGTTGCCAGTGCTGGGCAGCTGTGCAGTTAATGCAAGTGCAAGACAACAAAGAACTTGAGGTCTCTCAGCGCCACTATCTTTCCAAAGCAAGCCCGCTCAAAGCTCCTTATATAAAATTTACAAAAGGAAAAGAAATCAAGGATGTCTCTTAATGAAGAAAAAGTATTCAAATCTCAACTTTCAAATGAGTTGTTGCATTCATTCAAACCGGCCATAAGAAACGACGCTTGGATTGGTTCCCCTGAATCGAATTCTGGATTATGTAATCAACGAGCGACACCTGGCCGTCATCTCCAGTTAACAGGAACAACTCTGTGCCGCTTAGGCCAATCAGATGCACGACGGCCCACGGAAATTCTTCACAATTGAAGCATTGGAGCCAGTGTGCGACAACCTCCATCAGCACATCCGACCGCAATCATGGCTGAAGTAGCAAAGGCAGTTGCCCGCCAATTGCCCGGCTTCAAGTTGGGCCAGAAGAAGGTCTTTCTGTGAGTAGAGAGAGCCGTAGCGGAAGTACCACCACGATGTTCTAACGTCTAGTCAGGCCGAATCATGTGATTACAATGCTTCGAAAAGAACATCTCCCGCCAAACGAAGCATGCTTCAAGGTCCCTTTACGATTTACAAAGTTCGACTTGAGAGACTATCTATGGAATCTGTACAATGTCGAAGTCACAAAGGTCCGATCATTCGTGAAGCAACAACCGTTGACGCAGCGAGACTCGTACTCCCGCTCATGGTACCGACCGCAACCGCTCAAGATCATGACGGTTGAATTAGCCCAGCCGTTTCAGTGGCCAGACGCTCCCGAAGATTTGGAGCAGTGGAATCACTCGCTGTGGAATATGCGTGAGGGTACTATAGAAGAGAGGAATGAGGAGCAGATTCTGCGACAAAAATTCCAAATCCCGCTGAAGAGCAAACAGCCTTTATCTTCAGACCGAAAAGAGCTGTCGAAACTGGCACAACAGTTCTTATCTGGAGAGGTTGAGTGGAAAAACGACGTCATTTTGGATCCTAAATGGGACAAGTTGCTAGCGAACGGGAAGGAGAAGAACAAGCTGAAGGAAGAAAAGACGGTTGACCCCCAGGCATCAATATGAAGAGTAACGAAGAAACGAACTGCAAAGCAAGACAAAAGGGCATTCAAAAGTGGGTGATTAGTGGCTATTGTATGATTTAGACGGCATGGGCACGTGTATATTACTGGAGCAAAAGAAGACATGTGACCGAGTGCGATCTTGGACACAGATTAATGACGCATCAATCATCTATCACTGTCCAATGCTCTGGACCCTGGAAGCGTAGGACTTCGTCTCCCCAACTCCACCAGCCCGCTGTGAGATTACGAGCGAAGACTTCCAAGGCAGGGTAGCCTTCTCCTAGGACATCTTGGAATAGTTTTCGCAGGTTAGGTTTCCTGGAATGTGTGTCTGGCACGGCAACAATGACTTTTGGTTTGAGAGAATGAGACACTTTGGTGCCTCTGCGCTTTGCAATGAGGAGCCTCTCCCATGGCTTTCGCCAGGTCGACTCAATGTCAAAAAGTGGCTCGCCAGACGTTGTGATTTTGAGCCAAGTCCACTCTGTTACAAGCTCCAACCCCCAGAGACCAAAGAGGCCCTCATTGGGTGATGTAAGTAGTTCAAGGATGCTTGACTTGTTAGTTATCCATATGGCCACTAAGCCATCTGCGGCCAGATGAGAAGCCACAGGGATGATGGAAAGGAGATCACGTATCTCGGAGAGACTGGTTGCCATGTTGTAGCTATTGGTTTTTCTTCGAGCAGATCGATTTGGCCATGGGGGATCTAGAACAATGAGACGAAACTGCGGTGCCTTGTTGAGGAAGGTTTGTCGCGTTTCCTGAATTGATCCATGCAAAAACTCAGCGCCACGAGGAATCTGGGGAGTTTCTTTTGCCTCGGGTATTGCCTTCGGCAGATCCGGGGAAGGACAAAGTCGGGGTAGACAAAACGGTCCCGAATATCGGCAACTTAGCTCGTCGAGGGCATCCTGAGCGGCTGCAGCGGCCATTAGACCAGCGACATGTGCCGCCGCATTTTGTTGGGGACGCCCCCAATGGGCCGATGCGGCAGCCCCATCCCGCGGCTCCGGGGTGTGGAACGGCTTAGGTGGCGGGGTTTCAGAGATGATGCGAGCCGATGGCCAATGGCCGGGTTGTACCTGAGCCTCTTCAAGCGACCTGGGAATATCGAGCAGGACGACGGAGCTGTTGTGGGTTTGGAAGAGTATTGACGATGGAGAGTTGCGATGTTGAGGAGCAGATTGACATGTGCTGTCGGAAGCCATACGAAAGTCTGTATTCCATGTAATTTTGTTATATCAACAAAGTCCGATTGGGTCAGCGGACGGGTTTGAGAATAGGGTTTAATATCATACAACTCAAAGGCAGCATCCAGCTAGGCAAAGAAGAGGATTCGACTGTAACCAGACAGTGAATAAGCATCCAGAGAACTGCGCGAGACGCGAGAGAAGGCGAGCGAAGTAGGAAGGCTGAAGGCGGCTCTATTTCTAAAGCCGCCTTGCCTTAGCTCGGCAATCCTCGGCTCGGCGTGCAACCTGCTGTGCGATTCCAGAGAGACAGGAGGGCAGAAAAAAATAATGAACCCCACGTCCCTGAGAAATCCTTCTCGGGTTAGTGGCGGGCCAGAGTGACCGCAGAGAGACTTCATAATGCGCGTGATCTTGCGCGAGTGACCAGGTTGTCTCAAAGTCAATGCGCAGCGAGTGACGTCTCACTACTGCCGTCGTGGTCGTGGGGGGTCCAGAATTTCCATTCACGATAGCCTTCCAAATGTCCCGTCTCACTCGCAGCCTATCTAAGACTTTTGTATCTCTGTAATCACAATTCCTTCCTCCGGGTTCGGCATAACCTCACAACCTCTCCTTCTTTCGAAGCAGTCTTGGGATTCACCATACCTCTCTTCCGGGCATGCCGTTCTCATAACGTCTATTTTCTTGCCAGCACAACACCACCGTTGACCAGCAGCAGTCTCTGCGCGCTGGCATTCTCTCCATGCCCTCTGCCTACGTGGATCATGCCTCCATGTCGGAGATAGCACGCGATAAGGCGCGCCAACATGGCGTCGCCGTCGTTAATGCTGCTACCTCCCCTACCAACAGGAAGGATCCTGCTCTCTGTCCTACCGACGACGAGGCTCTGACGCCCCGAACAAATACTCGTTCGTGGGATTATGTCTGGAGAACGGGCGTCGCTGGAGGATTGGCAGGATGTGCTGTGAGTCTACCCATTTCTCGAGGACACACTTCATGTTAGTGATTACTGATCTCTCGTCTTTTCTCAAACATCAGGCCAAGACGATTGTTGCACCCCTAGATCGTGTCAAGATTCTCTTTCAAGCCAGCAGCCCCCAATTCGCAAAATACACCGGTTCTTCAGGAGGTGTCGCCACGGCGATGAGAGCCATATATCAACAAGAAGGTGGCAAGGGCCTGTTTCGAGGTCATTCTGCAACTCTCCTGCGAATCTTCCCCTACGCCGGCATCAAATTCCTCGCATATGAGCAAATTCGGTCACTGATCATCCCAACCAAAAGCCATGAGACACACATGAGGCGACTGCTAAGCGGAAGCCTGGCCGGTGTAACATCAGTCTTTTTCACCTACCCTCTAGAAGTTATTCGAGTCCGCCTTGCCTTTGAGACTAAGCGGGAAGGCCGCTCATCTTTGACTTCGATTTGTCGCCAAATCTACAACGAACACCCCGTCGAGAAGACCCATGCAGCGCGATTGCCCAATGCACCTCCCATTGCAACAGCTGTAGATGCTACCTCCGCTGCTGTTGAATCCGCCGCACCACGCCGTGGTTTCATCAATTTCTATCGTGGCTTTGCGCCCACCATCTTCGGCATGCTGCCATATGCCGGCATGTCATTCCTGACCCACGACACAATGAACGATCTCTTACGACACCCATCCGTCGCTCAGTACACAACTCTGCCGAAAAAGAAGAATCATCCGCCCGGAAAGCCTGTGCCACTACGGTCCTACGCCGAGCTTACTGCTGGAGGCGTCGCCGGTATGATTTCGCAGACTGCTTCCTACCCGCTAGAAGTCATCAGGCGGCGCATGCAAGTTGGCGGCGCTGTTGGCGATGGCCGACGGCTACGCATTGGCGAAACCGCAACTATGATCTTCCGAGAGAGGGGAATGCGGGGGTTCTTCGTCGGTCTGACGATTGGATACGTGAAAGTGATACCCATGGTGGCAGTCAGTTTCTACACTTATGAACGGATGAAGCTTGTTTTCGGCATTTAGATAAAAGGCAACTTTTTGGATAAATCAATTTGGCGTTGGGGAGGAATATTCGCACTCAATTTGCATTAAATGGACTTTGAGCATCGTGGGTTGCTATGAAGACGGAGTTGTGAGGATGTCTTTTTTTGGGTTTTATTCGAATACGGCCGGCGATACTCATCTGTATACTTTGTATATATCTGATATGCTTAGATGTTAAAGTGCAGAATTCCAAGCAAGGTGAAGTGACGATCATCTTGCGAATATCTTTCATGCAAGTCGCCTTCTTATTTCTTTTCGGGAACTTGCCGCGGCAGTATACAAACAAGTGCTACCCAGTAAAGAATGCTGGTCAGTGATTAGCTTTCTCGTGAATGACTTGGACACTCATCATCAAGCTCTCGTGCCCAAGTTTCCATTAGCCCAAGAGGTGAGAGTTGGCAATTAGAGAATACGCCAATCACCATAGCCTATGACGCACAATACTTCTATTGAGGACTAACCATCATTGCAACTTCCTCCTCCGAATCAAAATACGAGCAATTCATCTTCAGATTTAACTTATATGAATCATTCTGATAATAAATGTAAATGTCGCATGTACTAAAGAGGTTAGTAGATGTTGAAAGTTTGGCTACCTTTGGGAGATCAGGGCTGCCATTTGATTGGCTGACACGTTTCGCTGCGCAAGCTAGCTTCTCACAGCCTTGTCAGATCCAAGCTTCAACTTTCTCAACACCACCTCCTCCATCGTGACGGGGAAGACAGAGTCGACTTTGAATAACCAAGATTGCTGGTCGCCTCTTACGGCCCACCACAAATACTCTAATAGATTCCGTCCTAATCTTTCCCCCTTTTCCTCGAACCTATCCGATTGATACCACAACCTCATCACGCCGCCCACGCGCTCCTCGCGTCCTCTTTCTTTTGCCCATCATGGCCCCCTCAGACCATGATCCCCTCCTCCTCCTCCGGCAATCCATCTCCGCCGGCAACGTCTTCATCCCAGCCGCATCCGACGACCCCTCCGCCACCGAGGTAGCCCTCGCGCAGGCCTCTCACCTCCAATTCACGGGACAGTCGCTCGCCCTGCCCATCGAGTCACCCACGCGCTTCATCTCCAGCGACAAGTCCGTCGACCTGCGCAGTATCTACTTTGCCTGGCTGAACCGGGAGCTCGCCATCCCAGAGTACAATGCCTCGGCTACGACGCTCAATGACGCGCTCGCGGCGAATGGGTCGGCGGGCAAGGTGCAGAACTTGGGCTTCATCGAGAGACTAGACTTGATCACCTGGTTGGAGGGTGCGAGTGAGGAGAGCGAGTATATCAAGCCTTTGGCTGGGGATGCGGACGCAACGCTGGCAGGGACAGCTCCTATAGCCAAGAGTGGTGCTGCGGCTTCTACTGCGCAGACGAGGTCGGGGAAGGGAACTCTGGATCCAAGACTGGCGAGCGTCTATGATGGTGAGCGCCGAATGGGCGATCGCAACACCGTTCTACGAGGCGTCAAACCCACAGTAAGTTGTTCTTATTCTGACATTTATAGCACAACCCTTTACTTCAAGCGCAACTCCCCCAGCTGACCAACTCTCTCAGGACTTCTCTCACGTCCGCAAACTCGCCATCCCCTTTATTCAACGAAAATCCCAATCCTCCTCCGCCGCCGGCCCAACTCAATCCCTCTCCATCAACCAAAAGGGTCCCTCTCGTCGCCCAGATCCCATCATCCTCCTCTCCCCATCCGCCTCCTCCCTCCTCCGCATGTCCAACGCCCGCTCCTTCCTCGAAGACGGCAAATTCGTTCCCCCCGATGCGGGAGCCTCCACAGCCTCCATGCTACACGTACAGCGCCTGATTCCCGGCATCGACCCCAACAGACCCATGCGCTTCATCCTCGTGGAGGGTTCGGAGCAGTTCAAACCAGAGTACTGGAACCGTATCGTTGCCGTGTTTACGACGGGTCAGACGTGGCAGTTTAAAAATTACAAATGGAGCACGCCGAACGAGCTGTTCAAACATACCATGGGCGTCTACGTCGGTTGGAGAGGGGACCAGACCCCGGATAATATCCGTGGCTGGGGCCACCGTGTCGTGACTACGAGCGTGGATCGCTGGAGAGGAGAAGCGGACGTTGCTTCACGGTTCCGAGATAAGGAGGTTGTAGAGCAAATCTGGAAGACGGTTGAATTGAATATGCGAAATAAGGGGTGGAGGAAAGATGCAGCTCCTTCAGCGATATAACGTGAAACACTTTTCTTTTTAATCATTGGCTATTTGCCAGCTTAGTCTCAAAATGCAGCGCAACATTGGGGAGCCAAGGGAGTAAGTTCATCAGCCGGATATTAAAATAACGTCCACAAAAGGGGGGAGGGGGGCAGACACACAGATTGCTCGACGAAGCAACTTAGTACTGCTCAACTGGAGCTAATTCAACGCGAAAGAACATGTACAACTAACTATATCAACTTTACTACTACTAGGTGCAGTGGAAGGCGAAATGGGCGTCACTGGATTATATTGAACTACTACGTCTCTGGATACCAGTGGCTTTACTGATAGTGGGAGCAAGTGAAGCATTTCCGTGATCGTTTCTAGCATGATGATCATGGCGATTCTATGGGGCCTCAGGAGCTATAGAATGAGTTTCTGATGATGTCAATATATGAAGATGTAGCTGTAACAAGCAGCTTTATTAGCCATTTTTAGAAGAAGAAGAAGAATCTTAGATGCCGCGTTAGGAAACCATCTTTTTTGTTTAACATCTCTGTAATAATGCAGTGATAAAGACCTACTTTACCAAAAGAAACAAGACATATAAGCCAATACAACCAACTAATCCCCCCTCCCTCTCATCCTATCTATCTATCTATCTACGTCTCGCCATCCTGACCCTGCGCAACAACGCCCTCTTTCCCCCCCTCAAGTTCTCTAAGCTCTCGTTCCGCAGCATGCACCTCCCCCCAACCATAGCATCCGTGCTGTCGCTCATCCCAAGTCTCCATCAGCTCATCCCAGAAATGCACTCTCCCGCCAAAATACGTCTTCGCAATAATCGCCACATCTCGGATATACGGTTCCGCAGGGGCTGTCAGGCGCCCACTAACCTTGGAGCTAAAGCGGAGGAAGTAGTTGCAGTGGTTGGGGTTTCGGGGCATGTGCGGACACTCGCCGACCATGAAGTAGATGTAGGGTCTTTGGGGGTCAGATTCTGGTGGTACATCTAGGATCTTATTGTCCTGTGATCAGGCGTTTTCATCGTAGACTTTGTTGTATGTTTGGAGGATTTCGTGGAGGAATCGCTGGTAGAGCGCTTGGTTCTGGGGATTTGCCTCGAGGCGCGGATAGATGTCGAAGCCGCAATCAAAGCCCATTTTTTGAAGAATATGGGTAGAATAGTTTGTAATGGGGGGTGAATTGCAAATATGGTGAGCTTACGTAGGGTTACTTGACATGAATATATATCTGTGTGTACTGTGGAAGTGGTGAAGCCATCTTCATTCTGAAATAGAAATATAGGATATATGGCCTACCATCGTCACTATGAAGTCATGGTTGTTGAGAGGTCAAACCCGCAGCTATTGGAAGGCATTGGTGATAGCAACACTCAGAGGCCACTGCCGCCCTAGGTATTTACATGTTGTTCATAAGTCCCACCGCCTGCCTACCTACTCCAATTTCTAAATACGAAAGAAAAAAAAACATAGACACTTAATTAAGCTGAACTCTACATCAACGGTACATTAGAGATTCAACCCGGCCAGTTATGCAAAACCACACGGGCTAAAAATCATTTTCCCTATCATAGGTTATCTAACCAAACTTGTGACAACGTTTTCGCGTTCATACCCCATTGAGTGCGCGAAGGGAGCAGTGATATATTTGCCCCGATGTTTTGACCTTATTATTCAACATCTGATACGATCCTTGTATTCCTGTGTTCGGGAAAATCTATCAATTAATCGATTATTTGATTAATACAATTATTACCACCACCTAATAGTGAGGGTTGAAGTATCTCAATTAAGGCAAGTCTTTATTGGCTGTTATCCCTGGTAGTGGCTTCACTGCTCCCTTCGCGCACTCAATGGGATAATGTTGCATTGAAGGCCATATATCAGAGACCAACAGCGATGATGTCTAGACTCTCTCGTTTTTCTGATTCTAAAATTAGAGAAAGAACCCCCAAACAAAGAAGACAGAAACCATCAAAGAGCAAGAGGAGAAAGGGGGATTGAGCCAAGACTCAAGAAAGAGCCTTTCACCATTACCATAACCCCATGCTTCAATAAGCTTATTTCTCTGCATGTCAATTCCGAATAAAGATGCACATTTGCTTTTTTTTGTTGAGTTGTCATTTCGCCCAAATAAATGACAACAAACCATAATCGTGATGAGGGAACTCAATTCAACGCCTACGAATCTCGGTCTCGCCGACCTTCTCAACATCCAAACCACCCCCCTTTCATCTCCATGTTCTCACCACACAAAGAAAACTATCGTGTTTGTTGTGTACCAGTAATGCTCGCGCGCATGCTGGGTGTCATCCCGGGTCTTTGCTTAGCTAGGCACCTGAGCGAGTGTGGCCCCTGCGACGGAACATTGTCATGCTGCCTGTCTAGCTCTCTGTCCGTTTGTCCATGCGCGACACATCAGGGCTTCTTCTTACATGCATGCATATGCATAGTGCGCTGCAGGAACAGCTCATCCATTTTGATGGACGGTCATAGCCTGCAAGAGGTAATCTAAGTAGAATTGAGAAGAATATCATAGGTGTAAGTCATGGAGTCAGGTCGGTCAAACGTGGGAGTGATGATGCCATGCAGCCAGGCTATAGGCATTGACTCAGCTTGTCGGTCTGTGGAATGACTGCTCGATTCATGTAGAGCCACAAAAGGAATGAAAGGGGTGAAGTATTTCACGATCCTGGAATCTCAGGTGAGCCGAAGGATGGAGTAGTGTAAGCAAAAAAAAAATTAGAGCTGAGGTTGCCGATCCAGAGAATCCTAGCATGAGGACCTCAATGTGCAGTTGAAGTGTCAGACACCCGGCATATTCTACCAAATAGCGAGACTCACCGCCAATGCAATATTGCGTTTCAAAGGAAACTGAAATGAAGATTCAGTACCTTGCAGCATGTATCCTCGTGCAGCTGCATGCAGAAACTAGCACCTTGTCACCACCCTATTTTCATCCCTGCGCTGGAGCTCCCTCGTCTTCATATCATGAATTGCCCCAGGATCTCACGGTACCAAACATGAACCGTGTTTCTCTGCATGCAACAACAACAACAATAACAGCGAATGACGAGTATCGTCCCAATTGCGACGTGGGTACGCGGAAGTACCGCAATGCATCCGCTGTCTTCCTGGCTGCAGAACGTAGCCCGGGTTCCGAGCCACACATGATGAGAAAAAGCTTCTAGAAAGTGGTCTGACGATATCTCATGGCTCAAAAAAGGCCGTGCAGCCGCAGAGCAGGGGACCCTAAACAAATTATTCCTTCAGCAACAATATTGAAAAGTTTTCCCTCCGTTCTAGAATTTTCCATTGTCCTCTATTGATGAGAATGACTAGGGCTTTGTGTTGAAGAACGCTGCCCGGTCGTAGAAGCAGGGGGGAGGCTAATAAAAGCAAACGCATTGTGCTGCAGCTCTGATCTGCATCGGAAGTCTGAGAGTCTCCCCTGCGTTTCAAGCCATGTGTCCTACCAGTTTGGAGCCGCATGGGAAAGGGGATGACGAAAGGATGATTAAAACGTGAATGCCTCGAAACACACCTGGTGCCCACATATTTGCACAACCGCCGTTGAGATCCGTAGACAACCGTCGGGATATCAAGTTGCATCTAGGACAGAAAGACAATGACCGCAAGGGTGGGCCTAGCTGCCAAATTCACCAAATTCACCAAGGGACTAGGCGTATTGGCTCGTACGTAGCCTTGATTCTTGGTAAATGGCATCCTTCACGGGAAAATTTGTCCTCCATTCAAATAGAGCCCGGTGGAGAGCTTCCAGAAGCACCAAGGAACTTGGTCAGAGAACGGAGACGGAGCCACAATGGGTGGTCGGGGATCTTCACGGCGTCGCCGGTATGGGTTTGTCGGCCGAGTGAAGAGTCCCCTTTTTGGCTATTTCGGGGGTGTCCGAGCCAGCAAGGTCCATTTAATGCTCCGACGACGGCTATACTATGGTGGAGCGATAATCTCGTAATCTCGTACATATGCACCAAACTGAGATGCAGTTATAGCCATGTAGTGGTCATGACTCTAAACTGGCCCTCAGATTGCGACATCAAACATAGGGCGGAAGTCGGCGTTTTTGATGGCATGATAATCGCCTAATTTGCTCCCTCTCAGAGGAGAAGGGGGGAAAGGCGAGAGAGAGAGAGAGAGAGACCACGTCCTCATGCATGATATCCTACCTACCTACCTAAGGTAAGTATTTTCGCCGTCAGGACCTGCGGGTACACGATGAGTATACACAGAAGGTTAAGAGAAAGGGCTTATAGCGAAAGAAATCAAATCAAAATCAAAGTGTGGCGACGTGATGAGAAAAAAGAAATAGAACATGTGGGAATGAAAAAAGCTTGGCCTGCACTAGAAGCTTTTGGGGGGATCCCAAGAAGAAATATTCGCTATGCGAAGAGCGCAGGAGACGTACTCGCCCCCCACCGCCACGAACTAGCGACGTCGTTTGATCAAGGGTTCTCGCACAAAACTGGGAACATCGAAACTCGATTAACAAGATACCCAAGAAAGGGCATGGAATCATGCCTTTTAGGTGTTATGTGGAGTTGGTTCGTTGGCTCTTGTACCCCCACGAGCGAGGGTCGGGATCTAAATCTTGCATGTTGAAGGAAAAAGGAAAAAAAGGCTGAAAATCTGCAACCGAGTCACGGAACGAATCGTCCCACCTAACCAGTCAATCGTAATCCCAGGACGACCAGGAACCGTTATTGCTGTATCCATAATATATTGACATTGAGTCAGTACCGTGGGGGATTTAGGGTCAGGTGGCTATCAGCACGGTACCAAGCACCCTGTCCGATTCACTGCTGCTCCTCTCATGGTCCTCGGGAATCTCCAGGGGATGATGTCGTCACCAAGCGTGATGCGCCGTTTGAGGTCGGTGATATGTTGGGGTGAGTTGCGGACCTACTAATAGACGTGATTATCTCGAAGTACACGTGTTTCCTAGCTGAAGCCGTACGCTTCCAAAAAGAGCCAGGGTAACTGACGCGAGAATGCAATGGATAACCCTGTCAGCCGCAGTTTGCGGAGGTTTAGAAGATGGGTATGGTATAACAGCGCGAGAAGGGGGCAGGACCTGCAGAAAGACGATGAGCAACATGCTAGGGCATTCCAGTTTGGTGGTAAGCGGTGTGTCTCTAAAGGAGGGAACGCTTCGAGAGACGTTGGCTGGCCGGATAGTCGTCGATACTTGACACTGACGCTGATGACGGCTGACTGCCAATTCTGGCCAGACTGGGCCTTAGATTCGGTTTCAACAACCGCTGATCAGGTGCAGAATAGCCTTTATTGATATTTGCAAGGCCCCCCTCCCCTAACCCCAGTCGTTCGGCATTGAGGCTGGAATTGAGATACCTATCATATTCAGGCTCAGGGTTGCCCTTGCCCTGTCCACTGGATCGCGGGGCTGTAATTTGGACATATGTACTGAGCTGGCCATCTCGGACTTAACCCAACCGCGATGTCGACATTCCCATGCGCAAATCGTAGCTCGCTTTTCTTTGTTGAATAGAACAGCATAGAGTTCAACGGTTGATTTCACAGGCGGCCCTAGTGCCATTCGAAACACCTAGACAGTCATCAGACACGGCCAAAAGAAGTAAACGTCGTGCCTCTGTATTGGGTCGTCGAGCCCCAACGGGCTTGTTGGCTTGTTGGCTTGGGGTCCCACGCGCGCGCCGCAGGTCCTGTAGCAAACTTATTACTGTAGAAAGTCTGTCCACTGGATCAGTTCAGCAGCGCCGATAGACCAGCCCTGGGTATCCGTTAGACAAGTTCGTGTTGTGGCGCCCGTCCACTCACCACACAGCAAAAGGCGGGCTATCCTAGTTGGTAAAGGAAGTCTTGGAAGGGAATTAGAACAACGAAAAGGTGGGGTGTGCAACTGAAACAGGGCTGGCTGGAGGGCGTGCATTGCCTTGTGCACATGGCCAAGTACACGATACTTCCACAGCTTGGGCGGTGTCTTGCTGCAGCGTCTCGCATCTCCGGTTCGGACCCACAGAGAAAAGATGAAAGAAATAAGCAGTTCAGGGCAAACATGGGAAAGCTGGCAGACTTCCGCTTCTCGGGATATGTGTTTTATTCCAAGATGACCATGTCAAGACCGTGTCGAGTCTTGAAGGCTAGTAGGCAGACCGCAGTTTCCACTCCGATTTTTGGCTGATATCGCATCGCCGTTTCAGATACCAAGACGGGCTCCCTCACGCGCCGGAGCACCAGAAACAGTATAGCAGCAGATTTAGCACCCTCCAGCCGTGAGGTAAGCCAATCTCATGACCAAGACAGCTCGTAGCAGAATTCACCGCATTAGATAATGGCTGACGCAGCAGAGAGAGAGGCTAAGGCCGTCGCAATTGACCCATGGCTTTCGTGCGGAAATATTAGGCGAGCTGGCTGCTGGCAGCATCGGTCTCGCAGGCGCCCCCCCCCCCCCCCCTCTTTACTAGCCCTGATACCTGGCCCCGGGAATAGAAGTAGGGCTGGCTGGTTTCCTCCCTACCATGGTGGCTTTTGCTTGATATGTTGCATCATTGGGTAGGCGGGTAGATTGCTCAGCGGAAGGCCGTTATCAGTAATCACGAGGACAATCAGGCCATGGCAGCCTTTCGTTCTCTCATCTGGGCAGGTAGACTGAGTTGGTGAAGCGAGACCAGGACGACTGAGTTGTCTTTATTGGATGATGAAAGGCGATACCACCGATCTTCGGAGAATAGATCAATCACGCCGCCACTTCATTCCGTAAAATGTCCCAGTATTCTAAATTAGGCGTCATTGGGATGGGTAGTGCTTCTGGGTCAAGGTCATGCATGATACCCGAATGAGTCTGTATCACAAAACAATTCGCTCAAGCGAGTTAATTTGGCTCATCGATCAACGTCTGGATGTGGGCGGACACCTTCCGATAGACGGTGGGTACCACTTTACGCTCTCCATTCGACAAGTAATAAAGCAACGTACGTCTGTCAAATACAACTGCAAATACGTAACCGGCGCACGCCCGCATTTGCAATGACATAGTTTGCGTAAATGCCACGATGATCGCACGTGTCACGGCAATGAGCCATGTGGCATTTGTCGGATAATGTTGGGGAAACGAGGTGGCTATGTAGCCAAGCACAAGCGCCACTTAGCAAATCGTGCCGCCAAACCAATCAAACAGTCTATATCGATTAGCGACCACAAATGTCACCAGTTGTGCGACCATTAGGTTGTCATCCGCGGCTGACAGGATGGGTTTGCAATGCGATAGGGAGATTGGGAAGGCTTTGATTCCACCATGCTTCATATCAACCCCGCTAGGCAGAAAGGATGGGGAGAGAGAAAACCAGGACGAGTTCCCGACAACACGTTGTTTTACAGCTAGTAATGTTAGCTATATGCACTCTGAGTGTTTCACTTCGTGATTGACCTTGATGAGTTGCAGGCTTCTCGATGGGATTGTTGACGGATAATCCGGCACTTGCAAATCCTATGTATGATTCAGTTTGTTTAGTAGTTTTTTTGTTTTGGTCTTTCCGGCTGTCAGCACTAGTGCTTCTCATCAACTTAACCACTTACTGATGATGATCCAGTGCAAGCAAGACGCTTTGAAAGTGAAAAATCATGTAGGATCACGCAGAGTGTCCTAACAACTAACAAGTGACAAATCGTACTCCATTCATTTGCTCTAGAATAATCATACACACTCTCTCTCAGTATCACAAACTCCTATTCTTCTTATATGCATTGCACACACGTCTAGACGCATACCTAGATATGTAGACCGCCTGCGACGGACAGTTCATTCCAACGTTCATCAGAGGATCCATGGCTGCAAAACGAATGTCTCCACTTATGGCAGGATTTTGGACTTCACACACGCCTCATCATCCATTCTCCCCACTTGGGACACGAATAGGTTTCGTTGGCTGGCTCGTTTTTCCCAAGGCCCCTGGTCGCCGCGCCGGGTGGTGCATCTTCAACCCACGTGGCAGGCTTCTGGCGTGGGGCTCGAATTTTGCTGGGAAATCGTGCACCAGTTCCTCGGCCGCAGTGAGCGTTGCTTCGAGCCTAGTCATGGTAATCTTCAAAATGTGTTTCCAGTCTCAGCATATGTCGTATGTATGCCTCATCATTCCCAGGTAGCTCCTCGTCATTTTTTTTTCAGCAGTAAATCTATAAATTCCACATTGCCTTGACACGCGGATGTAGAAAGAGGGATGGGAAGGAGTCCCGATAATGCATGGGTAATCGAATACATGGGTCTCCTACCCCGTTACAACGATGCTGTGGCATCCAGGTAGTTGCAACTAACTAGACTTTCTCTGGAAGATGTTAGCGGCTGGTGCTAAGTCAGATGCGCTTTTGCATTTCCATCAAAAGCCCGTCCCCTGGTGTGTTCCACTTCCAGCCATGGTTGTCGATTCATGTCCGTGTGCGTCACTGCTTGCAAAGAGCAATAGGTTGCGGTACTGTGCACGAGCACTCGGCTTGTCTCAAGATCATCATTTAGGCCTTTATTTTTCCTCTGAAAATCAGCCTTCAGAAACTGGACTAATAGTACCTAGTAGCACTAGTCAGTGTGCAAAGACAGGCCGTAATTAGCGTCTCATGGACCTGTTTGCGGCTTCTCAGGGTTTGATTTGTCATGTCGGTACGTACATATCACAACCCCGCCATTTTTTATTCTAATTTTTTTTTTGGCAGGGCCGCCGCTGGGATTTAGGGCATATCAGGAGCCGGCTGTAGGCAGGCTAGGTAGGGGCCTAGACCACCTCCGATTGGCCATCAAAGCCCACGAGTCGTGTCTGACGTAGAGCATGAATGGGCTTTTGGTTCATTCATATTAAGTCTGATGGGGTCGGTCAAGGGGTAGGTATTATCGAATCGATATTCTTCCTCAGGCACGGAGCGCAGGGCCAAAAGGGAATGAATCGGGCTAACTGAAGCAATACCAAGGCTTTTCCGCAAAGAAAGTTCATTAGTAGCTGCCGCTCAACTCCCGAAGCTAACAAAGACAGAGAAAATAAGCAGCCATCAAACCTGGCAGCCTAGAGAGGCAATAATTCGATCTGCCCTCCCACCACCACCCACCTGCGCTATCCCATCACATTCCAGCCCCTGTGTTGCCTGACATCTCAGGAAGTAAAGTGATATCGCAACGGACACTCAATCGGCGGCGGCAGTGTCGGGGATAGCAGGGAATTGCACAATTCTATGCCGCCAGCACAAATGAGGGCAAATGGCCCGCAGAAAATGATGTTGCGAGGCTCGGAAGAGTCAGTTGCAGACGATCCAGGCATGTCTCAGGGCAAAAAAGGCGGAGGCGAAGTATCAATTGAGCCGTGTCCACTGCTGAAATACATATCACAAGCGAGTCGCTGATGGGCTGGCCTGATTGTTGAGAACAGACTCTTCCTCCAATTCAAGCATCCATCAAGGCCCTCGTCCAGCACCTAAGTACGTACCTACCTATACTAACAGGCGTCAAGGTACCCAGGTACCTTGACTTATTATCATTTGCGCTGGTGGCGGTAGACGATCCACAGCCACCGGTTAGACTTATTTGGGGGCTGTTCATCAATTGCTTAGCGGAAAAGTCAAAGTTTCGCTTCCTCGCCTTCTTGACGAATTCCACCAGTGTTCTTTTTTTGGCAGAATGTTTGCATCTCGAAGAGGATAGCTTCCACTCATTCTCACTCGCGTCGGCCCCAACCCAGCGTCAGCCGTATCAACGCTCATAAACGACGAGATCCATCGGACAAGGTATTGGTATTAAAGGGGCGTGCTGCGGCCGAACCTCTCTCCAGCCAGGTTGCTTGAGCCAGATGCAGTCGTATTCCGACCACCACAAACACTCCGACCCTCTCCTCCTCACTCTAGGATATTGATTGCCTTGGAGGGAAGGTATGAATGGATGGATGCGGATGGCGGATGACGGATGACGGAATAACTTTATGTGGATCAGCAACCCGGCCGATGCTTCCGCTGGCCAGCCTCCTGAGATTGATGGGCTCGGCTTGATGCACCATCTGCCGAAATGATCCAATGCGCTCCTTTGCTTGATGTCAATGTCGCGTGGCAATCACACGGCTGCTACACACAGTGGTATTGCATGGTTGCGCGTGGACTGTGGCGAGGGGATAATCATCACCAGAGCGCCCGTCTGAAGCTCGTACCCCGCATTGGAATGCGACTGTACGTCTAGCCCAAATAACATAATAGTAGTCGCTCGCAACTGCTATACTCGGCTTTGAAGTACCTTGTTATGATAAATAATGTTTATTCTTATGTGCGGATTGGACCCTGTTCACCATCAACATGTCGATGACGTCGGAGGATGGAGACAGAGACAAGTCGTCGGGCTATTCTTAAGCCACTGCCGACCCCTGAGTCTGATGCGCAAGGTGAAGGTGAATCATGAAAGCTTCCAGACGATTTCTCCTGTGCTGCCCAAAGAAGGTGATCTCCAAACCACGTTTTATGTCATCTAAAACCAGCAACATGGAAAATTGCGACCCAACCACCCCTCAGATATCTGCATGCAAATTTTGTCTTACCGTCAAATATATGTTATTTACCTATAAGAAGCCCTCACGTCGCCTCTAGATATCTTCACGCTAACCCTTTTCAGGATGAGAGGCCAGGATGCAAGACGTTAGGTACATAAATGCCCCGACCTCAATTGCCAGCTGCTGCAGCTAAGGACGGCAATGCATTGAAACGACACCTACCTACCTAAGGTACTTACCCTAGAGCCAATCTTTTTCCCGTCTTTTTTTTTTTTCTTTTTTTCTCTCTTTTTGTCCCACTTGTCCCGCCGTTTGTATCCAAGTAGACTTTGATGAGTGATTTCTTCATTGTGTTTCAAGTTAACAAGGCTTGAAATCAAGTCTGGAAATCTAGGGATATTTCCACTCATTCTGTTTGGCTTGACTACAAAGATCACCGTAGAGCTTATATAATAAATAACAACCCTACTGATCCACATCACCGCAGTCCAGTGAGAAGCTAGCAAATACGAGCGCAAGCAACGGGTGAAAATCCATGCCATTTCTGGAGAATCTTCAGATCAAAGTACTGGGACGCAGACCACAGCGGTAGCACCCGCTGCTGATGTCCAGGAGATATTGGCGGACCTGTTCCGACTGCATCCCTACAGCTGATAGGCAGGGGGACAGACCTGTCCTTTAGCCAGAGGACCTGGTCAGATCTCCCTATCGACGGAAAAAGAGGGTTGCCATCTCATGTCATCCCTCTCCCATCTCACACAAACAACCATAGGGCTTCCACACAAGCGTAAGCCCTATGGAAGCTTCGGATGGCTTCTATTCAACCCTCATATGCAAACTCCACACCTTCACAAGACGGCGAATGAAATCCTTGGACAACAAAGAAGGCTTTCTTAACTCATGCACGAACACACACCCACGAGCTGTTGGCGCCGCAGCAGCTCGTTTTGGGGGCTGATGGATCATCCTACCCGGAGCCTCCAGTGTTGAAGGACTGAAGAGCTATATCGTTAGTCGAACACGCGACTGCAACTATGTGCAGCTATAACGGTTTTTTCCCCCTTCGGGGGCTCCAGCGGGAAAGCCGCTGAGACATCAGCTTGGACGTATGAAGTTGGGTCATCACACCGCTGTAACAGCTGTAATCCGTCCTAGGTCCCCTTGTTCAAGGGAAGGTTTAAGTGAGACTCGAAGGGTTAAAGAGCCTTGGATTGCCTGGAATTTGGAACCCATGAAAGTGACGTTTGCATAGTACTTTCGAATTTTTTTCTTTATTTTCATTTCTCTCTCCTGTAATGCACCTCGACCGTTAGGCATAGACTCATCGCCACTCCCATCGATTAGTTACAATACGAAGTCTGGCTCAGCTCGGCCATTACCGCCTATCGTCCGTGCTCTCGTCCTGTCCCCGGGGAAACTCGCTCGTTCGTCGATTCAACCAAGGGGTCGTCTTCAGTTTCAATTTTCAATCAATTTTTTTTTTCTATCGACAACTGCACATGTTTATATTCTGCTCGATATTTTGAACGGAATTTCGACTGCTTCTATCGGCTCTGTCAGCCTCAGCCGCACGCTCAACCGTCATCGCGCTACCCGCGCGGAGTTTCGACCAGACAGGAGAAAGCCTGACCTTGGGCCCAGACTACGGTTTTATTGGAACATCGATTTGATCAACCGCCAAAGCGGCTGAACAGACACTGGCCGATTCTCACGCCATTTTTGCTTTCGGAGGCTGAAAAGCTCAGAGTAGTGCTGAGAAAGATTGCTTTCTACCCCGGCTATTTCAATCTCCCGAACTGTCATTCTGTCAAGGTGCGCCCCCCTTTTGATAAAGCTCAAACTTGCGCTTGGCCAGGATGGCACACCCTGCTTCGGAAGAACTTCCTCAAAGGCTTCTAGAAGCTCATCGCCTCCACACGTTCCCAAGCCCTGTCCTGTCCCCGTTCTCTCCACTGGCGAATGTCGTCAACACAAACGTCTTTACTGGTAATAGCATAAGCATTTGAGAATAGCTATTTCGCGCGTGATCTTAGTTCGGCGTTGGACGAAATTGTGCTAACATCTTGTGTATCTAGCTCAGCCGTTGGTAAAGAATCTGACCCCAGATTAGAAACTCTTGGCCGACCTCAGGCTGGATTCTTATACTCCACTTTTGGAGTAGATGCCTTCAAACCCGTCCTGTCGGCAAATCGGAAAATTATCTTCTCTCGGAGACTGTCTGCCTCAATAATCAATGAGTCTCACGGGCGGATTTGGGGGTTAAGCAGCATCATTAGTGCGAGTCCCTCTTTCGTATCCCAAGGGCATCAGAGTGGTGGATCCCTTTGCCATCAATTTGCAACAAATATTCACCAAGACCAGGGAGACGCAGTCGTGGCGGACAGATCCAGCACGCCTCAGCCTTCATCACGGCGTCACCGATCTACACTATTTGCTCTGTCAAACGGTGGCCACCCTGGCCAAAATTAGCATAGGTACGTGTTGTGTGGAATTATTTGTCTTTTGTTATTTCTGTTCATCGATAAACATCCATTTTTTTCTTCGATATGCAAGCCATCCTGGGGAAAGTTCCCTATTAAGTCTCAAAGGATGGATCGATGCGTTATTGCCAATATCCTTAGTTTGCGCTGTTTCAATATTCAGTTTAAGCCGGCTGCAATGAAGGTTTCCGAGGAATGATGAGAAGAAAAAAAGCTTTTCGTTTCTCTCAGAGAAGGATACTGCGAGCTTTCATTTCGCCATGCTATCTCGTTTTGCAGAACAGTGGATGAAAATCAACCTACTGCGCGAACAAGTCTCGGACAGATGCCGAGAAGTATTTTGCCAAAAAAATGAGGCAAACGTTGAACGGAATTCTGAGGTGGAAGTAGAGAGACAGCTGGCTGCCCAAGAAGCCTAATACCAGGGGACTCCCAGCAAGCGTTGAGAGGCGACTGGTCGCTGGCTTGTCTCACAACGAGCCACGCAAAGCCTATCAAAGCAGATGGATGTGGAATCCCTGAAGCCACGCGTCGATCGGGGTCAGACTTCTCGAACGAGGGGTCAGAGGGGCTTCGCCGCCACAAAGCGTGTGCGTCTTGGTACCGAACTTGTCAGCTGCCCCACAGCCAGCGATGGTGAATCATGGTTTCGCCGTCGTGGCCTTTCAGTCCATACAGGGACGCAGCTGGCCAACTGGCGCTTCGAGGGCGGAGAGTCGGTGGCCCGAGAGGAGACGATATGGTAGTCGCCATGTTGCGGGCTTTTCCTGTGTGTTTCCCGTGGCCTCTGGTGGTGCTCCTCATGATCGGCTGGCTGGCGTGCTCTGATGGTGGGCGAGGTCTCGCTGTCCAGTGTCCAGTGTCCAGTGGCCAGTGTCCCTTTCTCTCTTCTCTCGATGGAATGTCTGCAAGTGCGCACAAAAAGAGGGCACGATGGCTCCGTAACACAAGACAGGCTGGACAAGGCAGTGAGTGTCCAACACCATGCCGTGTGCCGCGGTCTGTCGGTCCACGAAACGTGGCAACGGAAGCCACCACGGCCTCGCAGCGCATTTTCACTGCGGAGATGCGGTGCAGCCACAGCTTAGTGGGACATGTAGCAAACGGGGCGCAAGTGGGCCCCCGGCGTTGCGCTGCACCTCTTTTTCTTCATCTGCATTTCAATGTCTTGCAAGGGTTCAGAGCTCTGATTAGTGCATGCCCCCCGGTTTGCCTCGTGTCGGCCTAGCCTGCTTTTGCGTTATCACCGACTTGACGACTTGACTGGCTGAGGAGTCAGGTTTGCGTCTGCCATTCAGTTTCTCCCACAAGCACCACCACGAGCACCACCACCACCACCGCCAGTCCGTTTGCATTCACTGCTGTCCAGAAACCCCTGGGCCATTATTTCCCGGCGATCGAGTCATTGCACTCTTGTGAGCACACTGCTCTTGGCCAGGCCATCCATTTCGGCTTGATACGCTGGCATTTCTTCCCTGTTCGATCTGGTCGTCCGTTTCGTCAATTCGTCTCGTCCTCTAGGTGACAACGTGGCCAGCGGCACACTGCATCTCGCTGTCCCGGATCATTGCAGCAAAAAGGCATACACACAATCAATCAAGCACTCGTCCTGCGCAATCTCACCTGCATCATCGTTCCCCTTTACGTATTGTGCTTCCGAACACATGGTCGACCTGGTTGCAAGATAGGTTCTCTCGGAATCTGCGTCGATCCGTGCTGAGGCCTGGGGACATTCAGTCAGTGCTCTGTTGTACGCAGCCTTCTGCTTCTGTTTGTTCGCATAGCTCTCTTGTCTTATTCTCACGCTGTTTATTGTATTTCTTACACATCTCGACGCTGGCGATACCTCTTCACAGACAAAAGGTCGGCCACAGGCGGAGCAGACAAGGAGAGACGCTGTGGAACCGCAGCGTCTCCATTCTTTATTTCAATTTCAAGTAGAGAAGTCTGCTTGCAGCTGCACCGCTGCAGCACCTGTGTGCGCGAGCGCCAGAACTCGCAGCGCCTGTGTGCTTGGGGCGACCCCTCCACAGGGCCTTGAGGCGCCTCAGCAAACAGGACAGGACAGGACTAGTTCAGTGCTCGTCTACGCCGCCTCTGCCCCCACCCTCCCCCCCAGGCGTCCCCAAGGTATCATCTACCTGTACCTTCATTTACCCACGGGCCAGCGCCTGCGGTGCCCACTACCCTCTCAGGCTTGATTTTCAGTGCTGTTGCATCCACGCCCCCCTTCTCCACACAGTCGGCCATCTCCTCCAAAAGCTCCCTGTGTCCCACGCCCTACTTGCCGTATCGTCTTTTATTTCAACCTCCCCGGTTCACCAACCAACCTTCTTCTAACCTTCTACTCGTTTTCGTCAGATGGCCTTGTCGCAACCTCTCAATTCTATATTCGTTCCTCTGCCTCATCCATCAGAACAGCAATCCAAGCGAACAAAATCTCCTACCAACGCCTCACGAATCTCTACGCTAATAGACCGCCGCCTTACCGAGGACAGCCTCTCATCACCGCTGTCTGCTACACTCTCACGTCGTCACGCCAGCTCGGCCTCGGTCAGTTCTTTCTCCAGTGGTATTTTCTCCCTCGCTGCGGCTGCTTTGGATAGAACCCAAAGCGCCATCGCCAGTATATCGGAGCCGGTTGTCCGCCATCGCTCAGTTCATAGCCAATCTCAGAGCCAATCCTTCACGGCGCTACCCAGGCTTTCATTTGCACCGCTCTCACCGCTGAGTTCGGACAGTCCCGTTTTTTTGAGCAGAGTGTCGACTCACTCTTTATCATTCAACCTTGGTGACGGCAGACTGTCGAGGTCGGCTTCTTTGTCATCTCACAGCTCGCCCACGCAGTCTCCGTCTGAGTTGAGTTCTGACTCGGCTGCCGCTGAAAACATAATGCACCAAACATCCTCGCGCTTGTTGCGCATGACCGATGATGATCGGCCCTTTACAAGAGTGAGTGCCGTTGTTTTCTCTATCCTTATCCCCTCTCGACAAATTACACTCTCAGATGGGATGCCTTCCCCTCAATACCAAACTGAGAAAATGAACAAACCCTATCATCACCTATCCAAGCTAACATTTGGGCTACAGGACTTCAAGGACCTCTTCTCCACACTCATAGTTAGCTTGCTACCCCTATCAGCCCATAGGGTACGGTTAACAAAGGTCGAGTATACCTTTCTCTCTGAAGATGCCATCAACAACCTCGGATCCCTAAAGTTCTCCCAATCCAACCGCATGCCTGACCCCAAAGACCCTTCAAGGATCGTAACCACAACGACAACGACGACTTTTTCTATGGCTAAGGACATGGCTCGGTCTATTTGTCAACGCTTTGTCGAGGCCCGCTTTATTGAGTCGGCCGACGGCAAGATGCAGCAGGCGTACAACATGAAGGGCGCAGTTTGGCAACTAACCCCCAAAGGCATTGCGATTTTGGATCGGTTCTGCTCCAAGAATGGAATTCAGCAAAGGCAGGTCACTGAGCTGGCTGGCGCTCACTGCACTCAACTCGTTCTTCTCGAGAGGGATCAGGGGACCGATAAGCTTTTGAATGACAGGGGTACCGTCGAGGTCATTTTCCGACGATTTGCTGGATCTGAGACGCGTAATGTCAAAGCCACCGTGGCGGCTGCTGATTCAGATTCGCTCCATGACTACAAGGATGGTCTGACTGGGGTCAAGATGGCCGCTGAGCGTCGGATCGGTGGCAAGACCTATTTTCATACTTTTACTGGCAAAGCCGCGTCAGATTGGTTGATGGATTGTGCTACGATTGTCGACCGAAGAGAAGCTGTCGAGATTGCCACCTTGTTTGTTGAGCATGAGTTTATAGAGCCTATTGTCCAGGACAAGCCCTTTATGACCCAGCATCCCGGGTGCCACCTTTTCCAGCCTAGCAAGAATGCTATTTATCAGTTGACTCAGCGAGGCAAAGATATCATCAGCGGCAACGGTCCTAGGGGCCGAGCCTCGGAAAGCGAAACAGGCACAAACTCACACCCGAATGGAGTAGTCCGTGACTCAAATACAGCACGACTCGAGAAAATTCTTCATGATCCTGCCCTTCGTCTTCTTTTCCGAGAGAACCTTCGCGACACTCATTGTGAGGAGAATCTGTCTTTCTATAAAGATGTCCATGAATTTGTTCATAGCTGTAAGATTGCTATACGGCTTGCCGAGTCATCACCGTCGCCGGCATCGATGGACGCTGTCAAGGAGATTATGGCACAGGCCTATGGTATCTACAACGCCTTCTTGGCTCCAGGCTCACCGTGTGAGCTGAACATTGACCATCAACTGCGCAACAATCTCGCGACGCGGATGACCAAAGCTGTTGGCCAAGAAAATGGCATGATTGAGACTTTGCAAGAGGTCACTTCACTGTTTGAAGATGCCCAAAACGCAGTTTTCAAGCTGATGGCTAGTGTAAGTCCCACTAAAGAATCCCCCCCCTCTCTTCTCCTTGATTCCGATATGGGAGCGCGGTGGCTAACAAGAATCCCAGGACTCGGTGCCCAAATTTTTACGAAATGCGAAGTATGAGCACCAGCTGCGGAACTTTGATTCCGAGGGCTCTCTACGAGGCGTTGAGCGAAGTCAGAGTCGTTCTACCCGCAAATGAAAACCTCTTGCAACAACGAATGATTCAGACCATTGATGATGGCTTGCGGCACCGATTGCTCGTCAAGCTTCGCATGAATGATACGACTCACCGGCGTTCGATACCACATTTGTTTCTTTTTCATGCGTTTTATCCCATGGTTCGGGTTGGCTACATTTTGCTTTTGCCAAGGACGGCACACGATTGATACCTTCTAGATTTCTAACCCATATATCTGCATCCACCTGGTGTTCATTGCGACATATCGATTTATTTTTTTGTTAATTCCCCCCCTCCAAATGTTTTTAATACTTCTGGTTCATATGTGCTGGCAGCATACACACTGGAGTCTTCTGCATCATCCGAGCGCTCTCGGCTTTGTGGCTTGGACCCCAGGAATGATGTATCGCTGCCGTTTGTGTTGTTAATTTATTGGAAAAAAAAGAAAGAGAATTGGCGTTTAGGCAAACATTAGCATAGAAGAGACAGGTCAACTGGCGACGAAGATGGTATACATGATGGCGTGTCGTTCTGTTCGTTTTAAAGTCTTGGTCTCGGTGAAGGGGCTTTCGAGGGGCTGGAGGGATTATACCATGTGTGATGAAGAGACTCAGGAGCCAAGATGTGAGAGGGAATGCATGCTGGAAGTGAGACATGTTAGCAGGCGATGGTATTGAAGGGGGCGGCAGGCGATTCTCGGCTCTATGTGTGTGTGTGCGCTATGTAATAATTAGAGTTGATGGATATGGCCAGAATTCAAACCCCGAAATAAAATGACGAAGCTGCGTAGAAAATCTTGGAATACCTAAACCGAGCCAAATGTGAAGTTGATGGGGCTGTGTGCAATGTGAAACCGGGCTGGTGAGGAATGGAGTGGGAATGAGCTGCCTTGGTTTTTGGCGGTGCATTGGCACGATGGGTAATTTGCTGCTGGGCAGTTCAGGAATGTAGGCACTGGGGTTTCGGTGAGGGTTGCTGTGCACACACGGCTGTTTACCATTCTTGCGAGGGAATTATCGTCCCAGTATCCGTAATCTCGGCGGAATCAAGTTTTGTTGTTGCAGGAGTTCTCGAAGATTCTGAGTTTGGGTGTCGTGCCTGGATGTTTCGCCCACTATGTTTTGTTGTTGGTTTGGGTGTGTGTTTGGATGCCGGTTACTGAATGGTCAACACAAACATTGGTGGTGGTGGTGTGGTGCTGGCATTCAAGGGCATGCATGACAAGGAATAGTAAATCTTAACAAAAACATGGACTTGAGAGAAAGCATATAAACCGCTTTAGGGTCCGGCTATGAAGTAAGTTTTTTTTCTTTCCTTCTCATCATCAGCAATAGTTTCTTACATTCGCTTTCCGTTCTTCACAGACATAAATAAACACACTCGCTTAGCTTCGTGCGTTATAAGCCAAGTCACTCGTTTCTACACAACATAACCCACCACCTCAAACAACCAAACAAACAAACATATCAATCAATCAATCCATTCAACATTTTCAAAATGTTCAACGTCAAGACCGTTCTCTTCGCTCTCGCCTCCGTAGCCGCTGCCAGCGACTACGCGCCCCCGGCCTCCGGCTCCGGCGAAGGGTACTACCCTCCCCCCCCTCCGGCAGAGACCTCCGCCCCTGCTCCGTACTACGCGCCCCCTCCCCCCGCGTACTACAGCACACCGCCGTCTCCCCCCGTGTACAGCCCTCCTCCCCCTCCTCCGGCTTACTACCCGCCTCCGTATGGCGGCAGCGGCGGCAACAAGACCGTCGTGACGACCACGAAGGTCGTGTCGCAGTTTACGACGTACTGCCCTGAGGCTACGACCTTGACGTTCAATAGCAAGACGTATACCGTTTCGCAGGCGACGACCCTGACGATTACGGATTGTCCTTGCACTATTACGGAGGTATGCCTTTCTTTTCCCCTTTTTCCTACTATTTGACACATACACAAAGAAATATAGCTAACAACGCATGATGCCATAGCCTTGCACAACCGAGTATCCTAAGCCTACTGGTCCTCCTGCTCCTCCCGCTGGTGGTAACAACCCGCCTCCCCCTCCCCCTGCTGGCGGTAACAACCCGCCGCCTCCTCCTCCAGCTGCGGGCGGCAACCCTCCTCCTCCTCCTCCTCCTCCCGCAGCAGGTGGCAACCCCCCATCCAACTCCACCACTCCTCCCACCGTCGTCAGCGGTGCGGGCGAGCGTCTCGTCCAAG
This sequence comes from Sphaerostilbella broomeana, assembly GCA_930272545.1. Classification (NCBI taxonomy): domain Eukaryota; kingdom Fungi; phylum Ascomycota; class Sordariomycetes; order Hypocreales; family Hypocreaceae; genus Sphaerostilbella; species Sphaerostilbella broomeana. The sequence continues at coordinate 319,704 of CAKNET010000022.1, forward strand.
TCGGCGTTGCTATCGCTGGCGCTGCGTTCGCGGGGCTGCTGGTGCTGTAAGCGCAGTGGAGTGATCCAAACGAAACGCATTCATTAGTTGCTCATGTGCCAAACACAAAAGGGGGGAAGGTTGACAGAGAGAGGGAGGCAGAGAGAGGCTTAGTGGTCTTGATCTGATTCTGATTCTTATTTGCTTGAGGTTTTCGTTCTTTCGGGAAGAAAGACTTTAAAATTGATAAGATTTTACATGTGGTGGTGGTTTGGTGGATGACAATACAACTTCGATTCGTTCTTGTGGTTTTTTATAAACCCCCCTGATGGCATGGGCATAGGGAGTTTTTTGATTGTATTTGGGATAAATTATTTTTTGGACTTTACTATTGCTGCATTTACATGATCATCATGAACCAACTTATTTCTCTTCATTTGCCTTGGTTTCTAAAACTCATTGTGACTGCAAGTTTTGCCTGTGTCCATCTAGTGGTTTATAACTAGCTGGAGTTTTGGAGTCCTTTGTAGATTGCTTCCTTACGCCTATTATGGTGTTCCAGCCCATCCATCCACCCACCTACCCAACGCCAAGCATACGTGCCGCCATCGCTTTCTATGTCCCTTGACAATTGTCCAGTGGGGTGTATATATATGCATGCATGATGTGTGTATGTATCCCCTTAAAAGATGAGTAATACTACTCTCTCATACTTTGTATATCAAAAAAATAAAAGAGGAAGTATATGGTAATTTAAAAAAAGAAGAAGAAAAAAACAGAAAGAAAAAACATCAAATCATTGAAGCTCCGGCACATAGGGATGCGGAGGCGTATAGGTCGGCCGTGGCGGCGTTTCTGACCGATATAGCGAATCTTCCAGCCTCGGCGTTATGCCTCTATGATCAGCGCTGCCGCCGTATGGGTAATCAGAACTGTGGCCGTATGGGTAATCAGAGCTGCCGCCGTGCGGGTAATCGTCGCTATAGGAAAAGGTGGTTGGGCTGGGCGTCGGCGGCCCAGCTCCCCATGATGTCGGCCGAGCGGGCAGGGGCTTGATCATGAGCCTCTCCTTGTCGAGTATTTTTTGTTCCTGGTATTGCAGCTGCTGGCGGTGCTGTAGCACCATACTCTTATGCTGCCTCTCGCGGGTGATGAGGGCAGCTCGTTCTGACAGCGCATCCACGAGGGTCCCGTGGGCTTTCTTGATGGTCTTTTTGATGAAGCTGGCAACGACCACGTTGCAGGTTATGATGACGTCCTCGCGGATATACAGCCCCGAGCGCGGCGCCCCCAGACCCAGCTCGACTGGCTCGGGAGGCTCGCCGGGCAGACTGCCGCCAATGGTCCACTTCTCGCGGATGTCGACGCCCAAGGGCGCATGGCAATGGGTCTGAATGCCGTTGGGCAGGTCGTGGAAGGCAGCGGTGTAGGAGACGGCGCCGGAGACGAGGCCGCCGGGCAGGTAGGAGATCTTGTCGGTGATGGAGTACCAGACGCAGACTTGCTCCTCGGGCAGGGCGTGGGGCGGCGGCGAGATGATGTGCCGCTCGGTGACGAGGGGGTTGAGGTCAATCATGCCGACATGGTTGTGCAGGAAGTCGAGGCCGGTCTCGCGCGAGATGGTGGGAGGGAGAGGGGTGATGCTGGTGAAGACGGTGCGTTTCCTGGACATTTTGCTGTATACCGCGATCCGGCGACTGGCTCTCGTCTTCTTCGTCTTCGTCTGAAGGCCGAGGCTGGTGGTGTCTTTGTTTCCCAGCATTCGAGGCGGGGGCCGTCGGAAATCAAAGGTAATAGACTCTTGGCTTATTGTTGGTTGCGGGTGATATGGTTATTGTTATTGTAGGATTTCTGTATCGTGAAGTGGCGGGGTGTGGTGTGTATGTCTGTGTGTTGTGTATGTATAGAGCGAGGCGAAGAGAAAGGGAGGGGGGGGGGCGCCTATACTATAGATGGCGCAGACTAGCACTATTGTAGCAGAAACGGACTCGCATTAAAACGATTCCAAGGGGATAATCCCAGCCTCAGAAGCCGGGGGGGAAAAGGGAAAAACAAGAAAAGAGAAAAGGCGAAAAAGAAGAAGAAGAGATCAAGCTTTGCTGCAAGTGCTAAATAGCGAATAATAAAAACGATGGAACCTCTTCTCTCAGACAGGCTCCCCAACAGCAGGATGTTCGCATTTGCACTCCCCCCAGAGCATCTGACATCGAAGCAATCAATGGGCGCTTTATTTTCTTCCCTCCAGGGCTCTCGTTCTTGGTCTACCCGCACGGGAATGGACTTACCGAACGGACGCAAATGCGCTAGATATAACCACTAACACACTGTGATGGATACAGAACGAGAACCCACGCCGTTCGTTATTGGCGATGCAGGCGTGTGCTGACACCATCGGCGTCAGCCGACCTCAGCAGCAGCGGCATGCCCTAGCCGGCGCTGTGGGTGGTGGTGGTGGTGGTGGTGGTGGTGGATGATGCTGAGCTGCAGGGCAGGGGGCCCCTAAAACAGCGCTGGCTGGGGGGAGGCTATGGCTGCCCAGGGATGGAAGAAGAACAAGCCCTGGAGCTGGAGCCCAGTTGTGTCAATACCTCTCAGTCAGTGGAGCTGTCGGCGTCGGCGCTTGTTACAAACTGGTGAGATATCCGTGTTGGGGTTGGCTATATTTGAATATGTCAGCAATATGGCGGCTGTTTTGCTGCTTGCAGTTGTTGCAGTTATTGCAGTCGTCTGCTGCAGGATCCATCAACCAGGGGGGTTGAGGCACCAAACCAAACAGCGGCGCGGGCTATTATTACTACTAAGGTATTGGATCGATCCATGGATTGTCTGCTGCCCTGTAGGTCAATGCCTGTAGGTCACTGCCTGTAGGTGCATCAACAGAACAAGAACCGTGGCGGCGGCCTTGGTTAGACGCTTAGACGCCGTGGAGGGCCCGCCGCTCGAACTCGACACCCGACTCCAGTGTCCAGTGTTTGTGTGGCAGCTGATTTGATTGGCAATGTCAGCTCTCTCCCCTCCCAGCCCTGCGGAATGTGGAAAGATGGATGATGCTGATGGTGTAGGCCTTTTCCAGCAATGGATCGATTAGGCAGTCATTGTTCTGCGCGTGTTCTTGTTTTTGATGCTTTGGGTGCTGAAGGAATGGCTCATACGGCACTACCAAGCATTACCACGTGCCTCCATCTGTCCTCATGATGTCACTGGCGCCGCCTCGATTTCAGTGCGTGCTCTCTCTCACCTGTAGACGATAGAACACGCACACCGTTGGCTTCAGAAGCAACGTCCACCTGCTCGCCCCCCCGTCTCAGCCTCGAACCCCCTCCGCGCGCCAACCAACCAACCAACCTAAGTAATCCATCACCTTATATCCATGTGCATACATACATACGCATACAGCCAAACCGCCTTTACCCACTGGCGTATGGTATGTTTCCAATGCTGTCGCCGGCAATATCTAATAGGGCAAAAAGACCTGAAATCCTCCACCCGCCGACAGAAGAGGCTGAGGCAGAGAGAGCCCCCCTTGTCTGCCCCAAACTATTCTTGAATTATCGTGCGCCCCACGGCTGCCCGCCTTTTCTTTCCCTCTCCCTCTCTTTGAAGCCTAGGACCGCCGCGGCGCTGATGGATTGGACCGCAACTAAAATAAATAAAAAATCCTCCAGAGGAGAGGCTAAACTCAGCCTCTGTCTCCCCTCCCCATTTCAGGCTTATTAGCGCCGCAGCGGTTGGGGGCGAGCATCTCGGACATGTAAACGAAACTGGACTCTAGAGCCACTCACTCGTACGATATGCCTCGTTGTTTTCCATTGCTCGGTTCATTGTTTTAAGAAACGAGAATGTCGATTCTTTGCCTAATGGCAGTTGGACCCTCGTTTCATTGCATTGCCGAAGTCCTTTCTATTACCCCGTACCCCGTGCCCAGTTGCAATACGACATTGAGGCCCTACCCTACGCCCATGTCTATCAGTCAAATTCAGCTAGGAGCTGTTCTTTTAATGCCGGCATAATCTCTTCATCGCGCGTGTTGGGTGTGTTTCATCCACTGCGGTGATGCTAAAAATTTTTGATGGTTGCTTGAGGAAACACCAAGTAAAGAAGCTGTTTCAGATACCCTTTCTCTCATAAAGGCACCACCTAACGCAAGTAAGCTGTCATAAATGATAATAATAATAATAATAATAATTAGCATCAACAAAAATAATAGTGGTACTGGTACACGACTCGCCATACTGAGAGCACCCACTCCCCCGGTCACTTTCCACGCTTACAATAAATAAACACCTTATTTTTAGGAACTTCTGCCCGAGCTAGCTCTTACATCCATCTGACGCACAGTGCCTACTCTCACAGAAAAGGACACAAGAAAGAAAGAACAAAGAAAGAGAAAGTAGAGAAAAATTATGTAAAACGGCTAATTTGCCCGCGGCTCTCGCAGGAACTGTTCCGATGGGCGATATCCGCTAAACTTCTTGACGAGTGGAGGGTTTTTATTTTTATTTTCAATCTTTTTTTTTGCTGCTATTTCATTGAAAATAATAATCTATCCAATAAAATATACCCTGTCCCCTAGGAGCTCACCCATCTTCAATTCCCCCGACGGAGGCATCAAGCTCCCGGAGCCGAATCTGGTCTCCACTCCTGGACTTCGGCCTCCCGAAATCCCCCATTCTCTTTCATCACGCTCAACCTACCAGGTAGGTACCTAGGTAGGTAGCTAAGGAAGGTATCCTTGGGAGATTGACTGGGTAGCCTGAACGTGCGACGAGTTTGACGTCCAACTGTACATAATCGTAGCTTTTATTCAACGTTATTTAACCTTTTGATACCGGGCGTTATTTCCATTGTCCATGTGAAAGGAGGCTTTGTTTGCATCTGTGTGTACTTTGTATGTAGATATGTATATGCGGGTCTTTGGGTTGTAATGGAATCACATGGATAACAATAGGTTCATGCGTCTTTCCAGCCAACAAGCGCAGAACATGCCTTCGAGATGACGGAATCTTCTTTCCCTTTGCCTACTTGACCTCTTTTAATAGTAAATCTGGCAAGGGGAGCAATCTCTGAGGCTCAAACACACAATACTAGTACTGTGCTGGCTTATTCATTACGATTAATTATTGGCACTATACTCCGGACTTGGTTCTGACGCTCGCGTTTCGAGTGTCAGACTGTCGACTCTGGCATCACTATTTTTTGTCCATGTAAAGATGGGAGCAACCCGCTCCTTTTGTCTATAGCACTTGGCATTCGTCGTATATGCCTCCCTGCGTTCCTCGCAAAAATGCTATCCATGATAAAGGAGAAAAAAACAAAACAAAGAGCCAACTCGTCAAATCTCTTTACACCACTTAGCCAACGCCGTGCTGAGCTTCGTTGCCGTTGGAATCTCCTCTAATGCCACATCTACCTTCCACATCTTCCCATCTAAGCCTCCATGGCCCTGCGTTCGACTGCCGGCACCTACGCCACCTACACCAGCCGGTACAAGCAGCCCCAGCATGATGAGCCGCTCCCACGCAACGCCAGCCACGCCACGACTCCAGACTTTGGTGTTGCCGCCTACAGCTAGCAGCCCTGATGTGGCGGACTGAACACGCTGTCGCCCGACTAGAGAGCTGTACTCGTCGTATGCCATGGCAAAGTTTACGGTGTCTGTGTCCGCTACAATGTCTAACCGAGCGGCAGCGATTAGCAATCCTAGGTCGAGGTCCGATAGCGTAGAGAGCAGATGCATTCGCGAGTCTGGCGGAGCTAAAGACGTTAATTCGGCTCCAATGGCAGGAATCTCTAGGTTGGGATTGGCCGCTGTGAGACTTGACAACGGTAGGATCCATTCCGTGAAGAAGCCTGACGGTGACTTGGTGGTGTAGAAGTGATACTGCAGCAAATCCTGAAAGGCTCGATGCTTGTAGAGTTCCTATATGCAAAGAAAAGTCAGAACAAAGCTTGCCAGAAGGAGGGGTTGAGGCAGATGATACCAACCTCGATATTGTTGTTCCAGTATTTTTGAAACTCGTCAAACCCTTCCACGCGCGTATCGAGCCCTTCCTCTTCAGGGTCAACATCTCCAAGCATCAGGCCCTGCCTGCAAACCTGCCAATATGCAGGCAAATTCTTGGGAAACGATAGATATACATAACGGTGGCTGAACCGACTCTTGACTCGCTTTTCGAGCATTTCCACCACGTCAAGACGGGTAGTACAGCCGAGGACGGCGATTGGAGCCTTTCGTGACTGCGCAATATCAAATAGGTTGTAGAGGAGCGTTTGCCGGGGGTGGGCAGCAAACATGTCAAATTCATCAATGATGAAAATGACTGACTGCGATGTGATGCCTTCGTCAGTCCCTAGAATTTCAGAAGGGTGTGATAGCAATGCCAAGAGGGATGCCATTGTGTCTGCGTAGTTGGACTAATATGTCACACGGTTAGTGCCGAGTACGCAACCAGGGATACATATATATATAGAGGCGGCTCACCCGATTCAAAAGATCATCCTCGACTTGCATCTCCTTTCCAAGCTGGCGCCAAATCTCCTTGAGGGCCAGCTTGTCGTCTGTATGTATGAAGCCATTCAACCTCACGATGTGGAAATCTCGTCGATGAACCCCTGAAAGATCCCTGATGATGTTTTCCACCATCTAGCTAAAGTCAGCGATGATTTACTCTGCAATACATCTTTCTTGTCATACCGTCGTTTTGCCACAACCCCTCGGCCCAATGAGTAGCATAGAGTTTCCTTCACCAGCCACTACAGTTTGCTCCAAGAGATGCTGTGCCTTCTCGTACTGCTCCTGTTGTCCAAACATACGAATTCTCCGTCGACCAGCACAACGATCCAACAAGACCCTCTGGAGAGTTCGTAGATGGTGATCTAGATTCGGGATATCAGGGGCGTCGACCGCTGGAGGGACCTCTGCAATAGCTTTGGATGAGGTGTCTTGTGTTGGTTTTCTCGGTGTATTCAAAATATCTTCCTGGGTGCAAGACTTGCATAACCAGTCACCAGTAGGAATCTCCTGTACACCATAGCACATCTGATGGACCGCAAAGTCGCAGTTATCGCAAAGAATGATTTCATTCGGCGCTTGAGAATCGGGCTTTGCACAAATTCCGCAGCGGATCTCGTCCTCTACCACGATAACCTCGGCTTGTTTGGGTTTTCGTCCTGGCTTCTTTTTCGTACTGGGCTGCTTGGGCAAATCTTCAAAGAAGACCTCGCCATTGGCGCTTTTGTTGAAAGTAACACTCTTTTGAGGTCGTGCCCCCTTGTTCTTGGACGGTGTTAGTATCCCCTTGGGTGTAGGGGATGCACCAGTCGATTGAGCCAATCGCTCGTTTAGGTTGAGGCTTCGGCTCTTCAGGGGACTGATTCCATGCCCTTCGGAAGCAGAGAGCTCGTCTGCCGTAGAATCGAGGTGGCCATTGGCGATTGACGTGAAACCGAGCCGCTTGGTCGACTGTGCCTTTGATGGTGATTCCTCCGGTTGCCCCCCCTCAGACTCTAATGCCGTGGGCGTGTCCTCATTTTGAATTTTCTTCGGCCGCCCTCTTTTCTTCGGAGTTGGAGTTGCTGATCCAGCTCGCGGAGCTGCACGCCCCTTTTTTGGTGAAGGGGACTTTTTATCCCCCGAGTCCCACTTGGATCCTAGCAGAGCCGCCAATTTTATTGCTGGTCGAGGTTTCGATGGCGAGGGTGAGGGTGTTGTGCCTTGCGCTTTTGGTGGTGCGAGGCCCGTCTGGATGGGGGCATTCTCGTCGGTTGTGGGAGGATTCACGGCGTGGGCTTCGATAGGCTTTTGGCCGTAACCGAATACTCCAGAGATTGCTGAGGCAATAGCACTCAAGGCCTTTGGAGTAGAAGGAGACGCAGCATTTTCTTCTTCGAGCTTTTGCTTCTTGAAGGCGGACACAGGCGTGATGGCTTCGTGGTCTGCATCGTCGAAGGATCGCTTTCGGTTACCCGGCGTCGCATCGAGTTCCATTGCCGGCCAGCGGCAGTAGAGCGTATGGCCAGAAGAAAACAAAGCAGTCGAATGCGAAATCCCGTTTATGATGTCAGAGTCTCTGGATTGCAAGGTCGAGGATTTGGTGAAGCTGGCTGGCATCAGGGAGTACAGGGTGAGCTCAAATGTTGGTGACCAAGGGCCAACGACGTCAATTAATTTGAACGCGTTGCGGAGCAGGTGCAGCGCGTATTGGGCGGCGGCTTGGAAGACGCGTTAAAGTAGCGCCGCGGCACACTGGTTAGTGCATTGCCCAATCGAGTAACCACAGCTGCTCCTGGCAACTACACCCGCCACGCAACGCAAAAACTTCAAGTCGAGATAAAGAAACTCTTGCAATTTGATCAAACAGCAGCTGGCCAAGGCACCAATTCATGATTAAACGAATCAACGAAATCACCATCGTTATCGAGAAGTCTCATATTCAGACTCCGCAGAACCTATCTGAACCAAACACTGACGTCGGTACTGAGCATCAAAGCCTGGATTGCATTCCATGTCTAGCTGTCAGAGGGAAGCGGCTTCATTCAGGATCTACGCTGAGGATACGGGGTACTTTCATCCTCAATAAGGCAGTCAGTCAGTCATGCTACGGATTATTTCACGAGAAATGATTACTACTATGCCAAGAGTGCCAAGACGGCGTCTTGCCGTCAACGTGAGATCCACAATCGCTCATAAAATGCACATATAAGCAAACACTAGGGTGCTCTCTTCATTGGAGCGTCTGAGCCCTGTCGCTACTGCGGCCAGAGAGCACAGCCCTTGAAGCGAAGCGCCTTTCCACATCGCTTTGGAGATTCATATGGCGGGAACTCCAGCTCTTGAGCAGGGGATTTCTGGCCCTTTCTGTGTTTGGACTAGGTTCGAGGATGCTGACTAGAGGCTCTCGTTTCCTCAACCCTACCTGCTAACCAGGGCTTTCCCAAGCGCCAGGATATTGGCTATCCAAGAGGCTGGGCGGTTATTGAAACATTTACATGGTAGCACAAATGTGTTGATCTTGGCATTCGACGCTGGCACTGCCCTCTGCGATCCGATTGTCAATTTTCAACCCTAACAAACGATGAGTGGCTGTGCTGAAGACACGTCAATGTCACACATATCCTAGTCGATCCACCGACATAACAGCTTCTCCCAAGAGAAAAGAAAATTGAAACATTCCAGATGGAGGCATATCTACCTAATGCTGACATGTATTTCGCTGCAGTCGTATAAATATATACGACCTTGTCGCGACCATCCCTAGAACGTCCAGCACACATCTCCATGAGCCACCTCCGCTGGCTCAGAAAGGTTAGAGCCCTGCATTGATTATCCCAGAGATTACAACTCAATACTTCACAAATCCATATGCGGTATCCCCATACACCAATAAACTTGTCTCAGACCTTCTGAGCCTTTCTGTGGGCGGTGTAACTTAGTTCCTCCACTTGGGCTGGCATTTCGGCATCCACAGCTACTGCCGGAACCCGAAGACAATGAGCACCCAACAAAGTCAACATAAACGTGCTGCTCCCGTATCGAGAGCCTTTTTTGCATGAACCTTCAATTCTCTGCTCACTGGTTTCTGGCGTTTCGTTTTCGTGTTGACTGAGCTTCCAAATCCAATCGCAGAGGACGATGGCGGAGGGACAGGACTCTGAACAGCACACAGTTCGGGAGAAGCTCCGGTTTTTCAAAAGTCCATTGATCGAACACCGTCATCAAAAACACCACAACCACGATCATTCGAACGATCGAGAAGGCCTCCCAAATCTTAGCGCGTTTGGTGATCGAGAACACCCAGACGTCCAGAGAGTTCGTTCATAGCCCTGAAGCCGCCATGTCTGCAGAAGAGAAGGGAACTAATCAAAAATCTTCCAGCATGACGATTCAAGTATTCTAGAAGTCTTCTTTGACCTCTTTTTCGCTGCGAATTACACTGTGTTTGGTCAGAACCAGGCTGTCACCAACCATGCGCGATTCAAAGCCTATGTGGGCTATTTTTGGTGCGAGAAACTACTGAGGCCATCTATGCAATAAAAAATCATCACTGACTCAAAATCTGCTTCCAGTCTGTTATGGCTGACATGGTTTCTCATAACTCTTTTTGACGTTCGATTTGTGACGGATAGCGTCTTTGGTGGGTTTCACCCCTCTGGGAGTGAAAGAATATTGTAAACGAGTAACAACGGACTGACTGATAGTTAGAGCGGCTAAGTCGGGCCATCCAACTAGGAGTCCTTGTTGGTTTTGCTGTAGTAGCACCTAATTTCGACCCTTCAAACCAGCATATGCAAACAATGAGAACCATGTGTAAGCTGTTGGCGCCACTGAAACTTTTACTCTCTGCTAACGACCTTTCAAAGCCATCATTCTTTGCGTGTCGAGATGCGCCCTGGCCATCGAGTACGGCACCATATTGTTCCACGTTCGTAGGTACAAAAAAGCTCGTTTGGGGCTGTACATCCAGATAGCCATCAACGTCATTTCAGCAGCTATATACTTGGGCGTCACTTTCCGCTTTCACGAAACGAGGAGCCGTGTCTTTATTACGTGGTATGTCATTTCGGGGCTGGAGGCAATCGTCACTATAGTGATATCGAACTTTTATCCTATACTCAGCTTCACTCAGACCCATTTGATGAAGCGTATGAGTTTGTTGACAGTCCTGATCCTTGGCGATGGGATAATTACCGTGGCAGTCAATGTGGTCAAGATAGTCCAAAAGCCAGATGCATGGAGTAAGTTGGCTCCTTTTACCAAGTCGTTTTCCTCTTTAGCAGCAATTTTTGACTAGTGCCGGCAGACCCAACAATCATTGGCATCATCACCGCTGCCACAGCTACAATCTACTTCATCTTCCTCATCTACTTTGACTGGATGAAGCACGACTACCTCCCCTCATGGCGACAACAGCTCTGGGCTTGCCTCCACCTCCCATTCAATCTCGCCTTGGTGCTATTCATGGCTGGTTTCACTCAATTCATCATATGGGCCAAAATCGTCGACGCTATTAACAGTATTGGTGACGGTTGGATTCTCTGGGACTTTCCCAGACTATCTCGCACAGCAAGCACCGAAGTGCAGAGGAACATGACCAGCATCGCCAATGACTTCCTGTCTCTGTATTCACCAAAGTCCGGCGACACGTTCAACTCCATCCGGTCTGCCATTGCGAACATCACGCAAATTCCCAACAACTTCTGGCCACAGTATGTAGTGTATGAAACTACGGGCGACCTTGCTAGTATCTCAGCCAACAATATGCCCGCACTCGATAAAATAAACCAGATCGTCCAGGTGTTGCTGTCATCTATGGGAAACGCTGTCTTTGAGTCATTCGACATCGACGTTAGTCCCGACGTTAGAAATAACTTTGGTGCTTCAGCCTCTGCCAACGACAACAATGGCAACTTTCAAGTCACCGTCAATGAGAAGACCTGGCAACGCTATCGTCTTATTGTAAGTGTTTTCAGTTCTATTTAATCAACCAACATCAGCAAAAAAAACAAAAAACAGCCATACTAACCCACCCCTCAGTTCGCATACGGCTACATCTCCGCCGGCTGTGCCCTCTGCATCATGACCTTCCTCACCGTCCTCTCCCGAATGACCCCCTGGAAACCTTGGCCCATCATCCGCACCGCTATCTACTTTCTCCTCTCACTAGCCATTGGTCTCGTAGCCGTACTCTTCTACCACCCCATCGAAGCCAAGGAGTTCCTCTCTAGTCCTTGGGTCTTACCCACCATCACGTTCCTCTGGCTTATAGTCCTAATCCTCACCCACATCGGAAACTCTCCGCCCCTGTTCTTCCACCGAAGTAGGAGGACTAAATTCTTTAACCGTGGGGATCCCTACCTCCCTGTAGAAGTACCCCTCGACACATGGGACGGCACCAATGCTGCTGATAGGAAGCGTCCTAATGAGCCGGAGATTGGGCCTGTTGATGACCGCTCGGCAGATCGCGACGAAGAAAGGAACATTACAAGACAACTGTTGGGAATAGAAGAGCAAAGATCACACGCTATCAACGCTGGAGCTAGCGGGAATCGAGTTTCTTGGGAAGAGGTTGAAATGGAAGAGAATCAACAAGTGACTGGGAGGATGTCGGGTTATGAGAGATCAAACTCAAGATTTACGTCAACCACCGAGAATCGACATCTGCCTTATGTATAGAGTGCAAGAAAGGGGTGTGGGGGCCTTCGTAAGGGATTCAAAATTAGGGGTTTATTGAGAGCTAGGAGGGATTGAAAAAATAAAGTGTATACTACGGAAATAGTGCGAAATTTCTAGGGTCCTATTCAAAGCATATAAAAAAAAACTGCAATCTAAACAATGATCGCAGACGCGAGCTCAAATCCACCTAACGCTTGTCCTCCTTTCCCCTAGCCTTATCCCTAAGCATAGACTTTGCCCGCCTTCGTCCATGATAAACACATAGACCCGTACCGCCGCTTTTATGACGGCTGTTGGCAGGACACATCGGGCTGCTTGGTAGGTGCTCTGGAACGTCGAATTCGAACTTGCGAGCAGAAGCGTCCATAATATCGCCGCGTCGGCTGAAACGTTGAGGCATCTGCTCCCACCACTCACGAGGCTGCGATATCAAGTTGGTACTGTGAATGCTTTTCTGCGAGCCGGAGCGAATGGAGGAAGAAGCATTGGTTTTGTTTTCGATTTCTGCGTCGGAGACAGGTGGCGTCATCGATGTGAAGAAGCCGCGAGGTTTACCGTCGGCTGTGGCTTCATCCAGCGGTGGCGTGCTCACTCGAACAGCTTCCTACATACCGTGATGAGCGGATGACTCTCAGTACATGGGTGATTTAAGAGATCACTCACTCCTCCCGGAAATGGGTTGGTTATCGAGTTGAAACCACCTGCCCCTCATATCAGCAAGTTTACGAAACTTCTTTGTTGGGAATGAACGAACTTGCATAACTCAGATGTTGGGCCATAGGAGTTGTTGGCGGAGTCCTGCCTTTGAGAACTGCTCTCATAGAGCTGGATACACTGATGAAAGAATCAGCTGATTCTTTCCGGTGCCATGGTGCCTTTCCGAATAACTTTCGCCCAATCTTGGATGTATGGAGCTCATCTTTGAACCAGGTCCCGGTCTTGGTGATGTTCTGCGAAGCAAGGTATGTCCTCGTGCCTTCAACAGTGGCTTGAGTACGGCAGTCATCATGACGAGGGGTGGTGCCAAAGCCAAGTCGCGGGTTATTATGTGGCTCCCCCAGAGGTGTAGGATCATGGCTAGAATCCGAGTCGTCATTTCCTCTCTGCTTTAACTTGGACTCGATTTCTTTTTTCGCTCTGAGGTACAACGCTCTGGGCGACAGAAGTGGTGTTGTTGGTGAGACCGATCTCACTGGGACTTTGGCGACGCTGTCTGGTGAACCACACTCGGGAACGTCGTCCAATTTGTGATTTGCTGAACCTGGTGATACCACAACACTTTCGCTGGACTTCTGGGATCTAGCATTGGTAAGGCCAGCCGAAGTAGTGGCCATATTGTCGGTCGGTTGTTGTAGCGAAAATACATGGGCTGATTCAGATAAATAGGGACTCTAAACCTGGTGCATAATCTGCTCGTGTTTTGATCGTGGCTCAGATACAGAGTTAGCGGGAGACGTATGATAGCCGTTCTGAAGGCCATCTATCTCGCTTGCAGATTTCAGCGAGCGAGAGCGCCACTTCCAGAATCGTGAACTGGCATTGCTCTTACGTGGTGAACTTATTGTAAGCTGTCTCTCCGCCCAGTATCCCTCGGGATACCATACCTACTCATATCCCTCACGAGCAGGACGTGGAGGGTCGACACCGAACTTCGAGGTGGCATTGGAAGAGCCTCTATGAGCCCTGCCGGTACCTGAACCTACTTGCGATCCGGAGGTTGTCAAGGCACCATCTGGCATAGCCTTTTCCCAAGGGACAGCGCGTGGCGTTTCGGCGGCATCGGCAGATGGAGGAGAGAAGGCGAACAACCAGAAAGGGGTGTGTGAGTGCGATTGGAGTGAAAGGTCAAAGTAGCTGTATCCTTTGGTAAGCACACCCTCAAAAAACAAAGCAACTTAGGTCTCTGTCATAGGGGAAGAAATCTGACTGGATCGTTCGCACTTGAAGTCTATTGGAGTTGTAGCAGCATGGGTCATAGTCGTCTGGGCCAAGGAGTCAGACATGATCGTTGGTAGCATCCGAGTACTGAATTGTTAATCGTTAAGCTCAGATTGGGATAAGCGATTATGTGAGGTCGTTGCGGAAGAATGCATGTCCTACAGGCTCCCCAAATTAAAGATTGTAACGAGAGATGGGTAATCGATACGAAGTAAAAGAGAATACGGCAATAGGGATGGGAGAGATTCCCTTCCCAATAGTCTAGGGGCTTTGCTTAGGATCAGTAAAACGATAATGTTGTATGGTTTACGAGAAATCGAAACCATCTCTCATAATAGGCACATAATCATAACATTTAGCATCTTCCGAGTTGAGGTGTCTTCCTTCCTCTTGCAAGGTGGCTAAGGCTTTGCTTGAAGTTGGAAGCCGCAACCTACGCAAGTGTCACCCTTCCATGCTGAATCCAGACTTGGGAACGAGAGTGTTGGAATGGAGACATCTAGCATTAGTATTGTTCGTATCATCACAGGGCAGGGCAAGCAGAGGAATCGGTCGCAATTTTGACGTGCTGAACCACGTGGTGGCCGCGGTCTTAGAGTCATCTATCCACATAAATCAAAGTATCCTCATGCCAAATTTCCCAACTCATACGCCAGACGCCATGCAGTTTGTCTCTTTCATTAACCGTGACACATTAGTTTCTCATTTGCCCCCTATGCATCAATGAGCATTGTGTCATCACCGTCCAAAGCCATTTCTTGAGGTTCCAAGGGAACTCCTCGGCCTCTTCCTGCGAGTAGTTCTCGCCGAACCTCTGGACCAATAGCGGAGTGTCCATGAGTTAAAAGCAAGTCTAGAAGCGCCTCACGCTGGTCTTCAGTGATGTCGCCCTTATATCTCTGCGCGAATGCTAACAGGCTCTGGTGCCAGATGACAGGCAACTTCGCCCTAATATCTGAGCCGCTCATAATAACTGTCATAGTGTCCCCTGCTCTAGCGGAAGCAGGATCAATAGCACGAAACCGGAGAAAGTGGAAGACTAGGGCATCAATGGCCTGGTACGGCAATGCGTACTTCTTTTCAAGTAGCGTTTTTATGAAAATGTTGGTTGCGCCGCCACCTTCACTGCCCTGTGAGGCTTCTTGCGCAGCGATGTCACAGAGACCCTTGATCGCCGCAGCAGAGTGCAAGACTGGGATAGAGACTCGCGCTAAAACAGCTGAGATAATGTGAGCCTCTCGGAGGGTGCAAGTACCGCTACCAATCAGAGGAAACAAGAAGCCTTTAAAGAATGCGGCAGGCTTATAGAGAGCCTTCTTCAATGAGTTGAACAAATGCACATTGAGCTTCTTGTTCTCGTAAATGTCCTCACGAACTTTCTCTAGAATCACCATTTCCAGAAAGCGTTGTACTACACCAGGCTTGCTGGACACAAATATCCTGGTCGCTTGGTAGCATGCGTTTGGTGTCCAGTTCTCGGGCTTCGTCACATCAATAATGTCCTCCCAGTGGGGGATGGTTGGAAGAATCTTGAATGGTTTAGGGAGAGGCCCCGACTTGTATCGAGAAAGGATTTCGCCAATCCTGTAATGCGTTAGCATACCGGTTCGAAGCACAGTCTTTCAGAAAAGATACAAAAAAGCTAGACTTACTTGGAATATACCTCCACAACTTTCGGAGGGAGCTCATAATCATCATCTGGCGCTTGAAGATCACCACCACCAGCCTGAGCAGCCTCGTGGGCGGCAATTTTCTCCAGAATCAAATCCGCCAGGTTGATAGACTCTCCCTGTTCCTCACCAGTGGGTTTTCGATCCCAGCCGTGCTTCAGCAGATCATCCTCTTCATCCGGCATGAACTTCCGATACATTTCAAGGTCTTCTGGGTCAACCTCGACTTCTTCCTCCATCTCATCTTCGTCTCCCCATCCCTCGTCGTCATCGTAGGTTTTGTGCTCCTCTTCGGCGTCATCGCCGAATCGTGAATCGTAGCCAAAGTTGTCTACAACTGGTTGAGGTACAACCTTCTCAGCACTATCCTCTTCAGCCAACTCGCGACCAATCCGCAAAATATTCTTAGAAGCCTTAGAATCGACAAATGCTTCTTCGGAACTCTCTAGGTCTCGTGACTTTCTCTTGCTCGCCTTGTTTCTCAGGAGACCAGTCGCTATAATATCATCTTCTAGGGGATTATGGCGCCGCCCTGGGCGAGACGAGGTCGGTGTAGTAGCCTTGGGCATTTTGACTTGCGACGTAAAGGGCCGGTGATTTTACAACGTTATGCTTAGTCTCGAAAAAGCGAATGGGATTGACTGGGCCATTTGGTGGGCAGAAAATCAAAAAATTTGTGTCTTATCGATCTGCCACCCCTCTCTCCAAATACGGGTTAGTCTCTCGCACCAAAACAAGTGAACTGGATGCTCACCGCCTTCGTGAGTCTGGGTTCTTATAGTATATTATTCGACATCCTATAGTATATATGGGAATACGAGGCTTATATATTTAATAAATGGTGCTAATTAATTCTATCCATTTTTATCTTTATTCTTGTCGCCTATTTCATGTATATATGATAGATCTGGTTCAGATTAATCCACTTTTGTAGCCTCATGGACTAGCCAATGGCAAATTTGTGCAATGTTTTAACAAGTTTGGGAAAAATATATTACTTTTGCTTTCGCTGTTCATCTATATACGAAAGATTTGAGTCATCTCTCATGGTATGAAGCCCTCAACCTATAACGGTTAGAGACTCGTAACCCCAGCAATATGACGCTGTGCCATCGAAGACTCTAGACTTTTCACCCCACTACAAAAAAATTGCCCCTCCATGCACCACCAACCCACCAAGAAGATCAACCATATCTCCTTATAGAACTAACTCGCGGCAACTCGACAAAAACACAGCCATAGATTAAGTGGAAAATATAGAAGACGGAAGACGATGACAAAAGAACTCGAAGAGGTATGAGAAAATCCCCTATTGAAGCAACTATTTTTCAAAAGTCGATGCTAATACGTCTTTCACTAAGCTCTTGAGCTTCATCGCTCATCCCAACCCCCAAGTCAGGGTTGTCGCCATTCAGAATTTGGTGCCATATTCAACTTCTGAGCCTTCAATATTCAAGGCAGAGAAACTCAAGCCAGTGAAACACCTAAAACTATTAGTTCGAGACCATCCTGTGAGTTGACTGATTGCCCTGGAATTGCACGAGTGAGAAACTCACACAAAAGGGACATTTAACAGAAAATAGCCGAATGTGCTCTTACTATCCTCATAAATTTGACTGGTGACCCGGAATTCTTGGAGTTTGTTGCTACAGATGAAAAGTTCTTGGACATGGTATTCTCACATTTGGTCGTAAGTTGAAAGAAAGGCTCATCCAACAAAACTCCTCATACTAACTGAGACTTCCAAAGTATGAGGAGGAACCAAACGCAAACTTGCTAGCTATGCTGCTAGCCAACCTCACAAAACACGATAGCACCAAATCTATCCATGAGAGGAAGCAAGATGCCCCTTCAGCACTCGGCTCAGACGACAGAGTCATCAATCAGCTCATGGACCTCTTCGTCAAGGGCCAAGACGGCGCATACAACAAAACAGCGGACTTTGACTACCTGGCCTACGTATTTGCCGACCTCGCCAAACATACCGAAATCCGACAGTACTTCCTCGTCGAGCAACCCTACGATAGCGTAATCCCCCTTACCAAGCTTAAAGTCTTCACAGAGCACAAATCAGACATTCGAAGAAAAGGCGTCGCGAGCACCATTAAGAATGCCGCTTTTGAATTACCCTCTCATCCATCATTTCTATCAGAAACAGGAATCAATATCCTTCCTTATCTTCTACTACCCATCACAGGAAACGAAGAATACGACGTGGACGAAACGATGGATATGCTACCGGATCTTCAACTCCTTCCTCCAGACAAGAAGCGTGACCCCGATGCCACGATTGTCCAAACACACGTAGAAACACTCACATTATTGACGACTTCAAGGCTCGGCCGTGATTTGATGCGAGAAGTCAAAGTCTACCCTATTATTAGGGAGACTCATGCCAGGGTCAATGACAATAGTGTGAGAGAAGCATGCGATCGGCTGGTACAGGTCCTAGCGAGAGATGAAGACCCCAACGAGCAGGAAGAGAGGGTAAAGGAGATTGAAGTCGATGAGGATGAAGAGTTGGTTGAAGTTTAGCAGGGAATTTAGATGAAAGATTTAAAAAAAGAAAACAGAAAAAAAAAAGAAAAAAAAAAGCCTTTAAATTATGGACTAGGATATATAGATGCAAGGCTACAGTAGTTGCAGGATAATATAGAATTTCATCACAGGTAACGAGGAGTCATAAGCTCCTAAAAATGTGGGCCAAAATGAAGGGTGGCCATTCGTAAAGCACCACAAACCTTGAACGCCGTCTCAAAATATTCAATCCGACTTGCCTACATCTTCCTTCTTCTCCTCAAGCACACTGTTCCTAGATGTTGGACTGACTAAATCAGACTTCTTCGCCGATAAATAATCTTCACCTTGAATCTCGTCTCCTGTTGGAGGCGAAACAACTTCACTTGGAGGAGAAACCGCATTGTTCGGAGGAATTGGAATGGCTTTCACTCCCTCAAAGCTTTTTCTCGCCTCTGCCCCATTTGGACTCACAGCTTCATTCGGAATTTCGGGAATAGATTGCAAAGTTTTCTCCTCATCTTTTGGGATGTCAGGGACAGGTGGAGGATGAGAGTCAGAGCTGACAGGATAGGCTACACCAAGCGGTGGCGAGTCGACTCGGGGCGTTCCAGGATAGATGTCCCTTGTCGACGTCGAAACTGTACTTAAAGGGTATGGGCTAAAGGAGATGTCACTTTCAGAAGGACTTCCACCTTGGAAACCACTAGAATTTCTCTGATGTAAATCCACTCGTATCAATCCAGTATCGTGTAATTCGGCTCGAACCGGTTCACCTTTGAGATCTTCAGTTAGCTTGTTGAACTTTTCACAGACGCGCAAGAAAAAAAAATAGGCTCTTGGCCACATACCTTCCAATTCTGCGACTTGAGTATCGTCCATTTCTAGAGGCGGTGGGGAAACCGACATGTCAGTAGGAGGTGTAAAAGCAGAAACCGTAGCCTCTCTCATATCTGGGCTTGAACTTGTATCTTCGGTAGTTGCTACAGTCCCTGCTTTGTGTGAAGGCGTCTCGCCTCTGATCCAGGCCAGGATTCGCAAACCGGCATCCTCTGTCCGACCGCTATCGCTAGAATGTCTTTTGAGGATCTTGCGTCGCCGCCAAAGACAAAAGAAAATGATGAGGCCGGTGACGAGAATCAGACCCAGAACAACACCCAACACAGGCCCGACCCATGATGGAAGACCGCCGCCACCCCTATGATTTTGATCGGGGCCTGTCTGGGACGAATTTGTCTGAATAGCAGGGTATGGCCAATATTTCGTGATTTTGCTTTGGTCATACGTCGTGGCGAATACGTTGCCGAGTGCTGTAGTCGCCCACCCTGACGGGGCCGGTTTCGTGGCTGTTGCACCGCCGGCGGCATTACCACCGATAACATTTTGAATGTTCTCTGGTACTCCGTAATCACTATATTTGGTCGGGTCATAAGCATCCATCCACTCGCCGCTCGACACATTAAAGAGAACGACGGGTCCTTTATCGAGACATGATGCACCAACACCAGTCACAGGTGTGTAGCCTCCAAATATCATCATCTGGTCGGGATATGGTAAAAAGCATTGGTGACCAGCCCTCGCGTGTGCATCGGTGCCATTATTCAGTAATGTCCACGTAAAGGACGGAAGGGAGAGAACCCAAACTTGGTCACTAAACGGCTTTTCTTGATCGATCCCGTTGTAACCGCCATAGTAGTAGATGTTAAAGCTAGAGGAATCAGAAGCAGGCGCAACGACTGCACAGCCTCGAGTTAGAGCTCCTGGGCCGCCTTTAGTCGGCTGTTGGTACCATGTGTCCCCCGCCACGTCGTAGATGTCGATGGTCCGCATAAATTCAGGACTTTGCTGCTGCTGTATTGATCATTAGCTTCGTCCTATGTGAGCAAGGGGATCAAGCCTAGAACCTACGCTGGCGTTTCGGTCTTCAGAGTTTCCCGTTGCCGTAATCCAGTCTGGAAATACGACGCCGCCGAGAACAACCAATATTCCCTGTTTGCCCACCGGAACCCAAACCAGTTCAGGGTTCGCCCGGCCTTTCACATGCTTATTGCTTAGTGATTGATTATTCCAATTCTCAAACAGTTGTTGACTCATATCCACTGAAATAAGGGTGTTGGAAACATTCGCTGCTCTTGTTGTCGCGTTGAATGCCGCATAAATTGGTCCATGAGAAGCTGAAGCCAGACCTGAGAAGTACCATGCCTTGTTTTCGGATGGCGCATTTGCGGCACCGCCGTATGCGATATATTGGCTCACGTTGCTGGGAAGACTTAGATCATGAAATCCCTCTGTAAAGGTCTCCTTGGGTGGTCCATATTGGTACTTCTGAAAGCCAAGGATAGAATGCTCCCCCGGGAGTGCGTTTTGCCCATCGATCTGATCTGGAACACCGCCGTATAAGAAGAATTCTGCGTCGTTGGCAAGCAATGCACCATCTACATAATTTGGAGCTGATCCATCCGCGAATCCGATACCCCCTCGCGCTTTGGGGGCTGGGTTTTGGACCAAGAGATTGGTAATGTTGGTCGTCGACGAAAAGGCATTGCTGAGATTGAAGGTCAGGACTAATCCCTGAGGATTTCCTAGAGTTGTTTAGTGTTGAGGTTCGAGAAATTTCAGAACCACGTACCTGAGTCTGTAGGCATGCCATAAGTCCCATTCTCGAACCCTGGCGACCAGCGCAAGTTGCCTCCGTCGAGATAGATTGTATCACGGAGTAGAGCAGCTAAGGATAGAAGTCAGTGATGGCGTGTTGCTGGTGATTTCAGTCTCCATTCGTTACCTCTCGGTCGTTCCCAGACACAGATACTTGTGTTGACCTGGCCATTAACCCATGTGGTCTGAGCCCATATTGGGAGGACCAAGATGACCTGAACAATGACTAAGAAGGCATGGAAGGCCATTATTATTCCAAGGAGCAGTAACGACACATAGAGGTGTTCATATAAATGTTTAGTAGTCGAGTGCAAGCATCATGTCAACCATAACAGAGCCCGGCGTCATCCGTGTTAAGGTATGCTGCAAAAAAGGTAACTATTCACAGGATAACAGGCTTGGATGGCCTTTCAGTGTGAAACTGGGATGGTGGAAGTAAAGGAACCCGTACGTGGCGACATCCACAGGGACAGTGAACTTGTCCAGCGGTCTAATCTGACGGTGGGTTGTACCAGAGGGACTGAATTTGTCGCAAATGTCTGTTTTGATATGCCAAAGAGAATTGCCGCAAATCAAAAGGCCCTTCAAAGGAAGC
Source organism: Sphaerostilbella broomeana (assembly GCA_930272545.1). Classification (NCBI taxonomy): domain Eukaryota; kingdom Fungi; phylum Ascomycota; class Sordariomycetes; order Hypocreales; family Hypocreaceae; genus Sphaerostilbella; species Sphaerostilbella broomeana. The sequence goes on from CAKNET010000022.1 coordinate 341,230, forward strand.
TCCAATAACAAACCGACGCAGACACTGTGGGCTTATCCACCGGAAGCGGAACGAAGGGACAGGGTCTGGTGTGTTTGTGTGAGAATAAAGCAGTAGTCTGCGGTCTTGGTGTTAGACTTCAAGATTCGTGGCGTGCGGATGGATGGAGGGAGGGAGGGAGTGTGTGCGACGGGTATGTGCAGAACGGAATGATCGTGGGGAGAAGCAGAGAGCAGACAATTGCCAGTATTCGGCGCCCAGGATTATTCCAGTCAGGTAACTAGGGTGCTACAAATTGGCAGAATGATCCAGAGATGTTGGTTCGTCCTTCAATGTATGTATGTAGGTAGCTATATGCATGTAATTGCTCGTTTGCGAAATAGCTGCGCGATCACGCAGCTGGGCAATGTTACCGTTGCTCTCTTGGCAGCAATGTAAGCCGGGGACTTGGCTTGCCAGCCATAGCTTCCCAATTTCATGACTGCCACATCAGACATGGGGTATATTGGGTGTCAAGGTGTGTAGGGCAAGCAGCCAAGTTGGTCACGTCAAAGATGCCATGCCGGCCATAGCGCCTGTGGCGAGCATGCCCATATTGCTTTGTGAATAGACCCAGCAGTGGAGATGTTCCTATTGTTGCCACACTGTTTGTCTAGGGCTGTTGCGCTCGAGTTTCTCCATACACTTGTACGAATTCGAGCCCCCTATACTTTGTAACGTAACTTGCTTGATATGTGTCACGGTTCTGTTGTGGTGATGATGGTGCTGGTTGTTCTCATTTCCCGGCCAACATGGTTCTCAGATAGAGATGAACCGAACAGACAAGTCGCAGAAGCATCTCTTGCCGAAAGAAGGAAGTGTCCTACACACCCATCTGAGATCAGCATAATTCATGCGGCTTTTTCACCAAATGTTCTTTCTTTCAAGAATGCAATCCACTTGGTCATTTAGAACTAGAAAGGGTGTTGTTGACCGACGCACCTCCTCGATGCTTGCCTTGCACGTACATGTCTGCATGCGCAAGCAGACTCGAAGGATTCTGTATTGCATCCCTAGCAGCCACCAAGTCGAGGGTCGGAACAGGCAAATGTGTGTGAGTGGTGTCGGCAGGCAGAGCGAATCACCTGGTGGTGGTCCCCTCGCAGATTTGGCTGCATGCCCGGCAGCAGCTTGTGCACCCGCCAGTGCAAGGCAAATGCTTCTCCGCAGAAGAGAGGGGAAAGGCAAAAAAACCGCCAACTGAGTCAGAAGCTGAATTCTTGACGGACATCACGATTCGTATTGTGTGGAACGGTTGATATGGCGGTCCATTCCGGGTTTTTATTTTGAAGCTATCTCGAGAAATGGACGCATTAAACCTCGCTTCAAAGCTGGTGGGCGGTGTTGTATTGCCGGGCCGCTAGAACCATCGAGGTGAGCGCTAGACAGCAGCCTCACGGCGCCATGGAAGACCACCGGGCAAGGAAGGCCAAGCACTAGATGATCCGCTGAGGGAGCCCTGGAGGGGAAGCCAATTAATTAGTGAGGGGTCGACAAGCTCTCCATCTGCTCTCCAGCTGCTCTGTACGGAGTACCGTACGAAGTGCAAAAGAGCCTAATGACAGGGCTGCCGAATGGAGGAGCGGAAGCTACGAGGCCCTGCAGGAAGGCAGCCAATGGGAGCGCACTCGCTTTTCGGTTGACCGCCTGCGCTAAACCTTGTTCGCACTTCGGCCCTGGTCTCCCATCCTCCAGCCTCATGCAAGCCACGAAATCTCACCTCTTCCCTCGAACCACATACGACCACAACGTCAATCAAATCCATCGCGCGCTGTCTGATTCTAACAAGAAAAATCCCGCCATTCACGGCATAACCCCTCTTTAATATCTGTCGACCGCTGTCTAGGTCGTACTTGTGGCCACCATCATCAGAACCAAAGTCTCATTCACTCCGCAATTGGGCAGGACATCTCACATTCTTGCCCTCGGTCCTTTCCGCTATTACCTGTCCTCGCAGGATACGCGGTCAGCATGTCCATCAAGAGGAGATTCGGCGCTGGAAATCCGCCTTGTTTGTCTGTCTCTCGCTAAGACGGATCTTTTTGGGTCCGATTCGAAGAAGATCGCCCAAAAGACGATTCTCAAAGCTGCCTAGATGTTGGCTGTTTCCCAACAAATCACCGCACCGACCATACCCAAGGACTGGGGATTTCTCACGCTCTCTGTCTCGGGTGTACGATTTCCAGGTTCCATGTATCAGATCCGAATTTCAAGATGGCGTACGAAGCTATGGATACAACACACATGTATGCGGAAATGCTGTGATTCCTACCACCTATATCCAGAACTACCAACCAGGTGGATCCTGGTTGCTTGGATCTTTGGTGACTGGCCCAAAGCTTCTCGATCTATCAATGATCAGCCCGCCGCCATCACAATATCCCATGTCTTATTAAATTAGCAGACTCAATTCTCGTTGTTCGTAGCAAACGTCTTCTAAATCACTCGCCTGTTGTAACATCACCAAATGAGCCAACATTCCCCATGCGGCAAATTCTTGTTACCAAATCTCGTTTGTGTAATCGTACTACTCTGCTCACGGAATATGCCAGGCATCGGGCATCGAGAAAATCAGGCTTGACATTTCAAGAAGGTCAGTCCACGGAGCTGAATACGTTCTTTGGGTCCTCTTCTTCTCAAGCCGGCTCGTCTTCACGCCGATCTGATCCTGGTAGAGCATCTTGAACAAAACATCGGCGACTCAGACTCTTCGCTTTCTCTCCTAGGCTTAATCATGACAAAGCCAAGACTAGCGTTGTCATCGGGTAAGGCGATGGATGCCACAGCCACCTCTCAACAGCCGTTTGTGGTCCTTGACGGAGCAGTCCACGCAGCCACGTCGCTGGGGCTTTCGGTGTATTCTATCCTCGTATCCTTGCAGCTTACTTCCTTGCATCTTCTCCCCCGGTCATTATCAATCCCAGCACTGGTCACGGCCACAGGGCCCAATGCAGCCTGCTTGCTTTTCGTGGCTGCTGGTCTGTGAGGATCGGCCGCACTTGTTCCCCAGCTCTGCCAGAGCTTTGCTTTGATTGCGCAAGATCCGTATGTGAGCTCTGCTCTCCGCTCTAATTGCCGTCCATGGTCGTTGGAGGCTCTGGCTTGCAGCTTGTCATCGCATTGGGCCATCTTCTTGCTTGGCAGGCATCTTGTTCTGCCAGGGGCAGAGCTCTAGCTCGGGCAGCACACACGTCGTAATAACTCTTATAAACACAAACTCCCGAGAACAAAGCCCGCAGGCTTTGAGGCTCTAGTGTTTAACTATGTGCTGTGTCTAGTATCCTCTGGCCATCCTCGTTCGTTCTCTGCGCTGTCGACGGTATTCCGGCCTCGGCACACCTTCGAGCTTCCAGCATTCACTTGTCTCCAACAAGTCAACGGCCGTCCATTCGCTATAGCAAAAGTCATAATTGGAAATGCGTCTGCTTACTGCTTTGGCCGCTGGCGCATTTGCCAGCGCCGTAGCTGCAGTGGAAAACCAAACAACTCACTCGCTTAATCCTACTCCGACTCCAAATGGTGGTTACGATCCCCCGTCGAATGGTGGTTATGACCCTCCTTCGAAGGGCGGCGGTTATTATCCTCCTCCCTGCGAACCGTCGTACATCACCTTAACGGAAACCTGCTAGTAAGTTTTATGAAATGTAGATACACCGAATCCCGAATTGACCATATTTATAGTTCAACGATTTGGAGGGAAACTACGGTTCGTAAATATTCTTTCAATTAGATCACAACAGCTTTTTGCTGACGGGCCCAGGTCTTTACTACGGCTACAGAACACGACATCTCTACTCTTTTTGAGACCGACTACATTACAACAACAAGGACTAAAGTTAGGACAACTGTATGTAAATCTTTATGTATGAGAAGATTCAGGCACTGACCTTTTGCAGTCCTATCCAGTCACCGTAACAAAAGTGAGAAAGTAAGTACCAGGTTTCGTGAACAACCGCACGTGTCCTTAGCACTATATTCCAAGCGCTTCTACGATCCAAAGGTCGAATAGGGATGCTGACTTTACTTAGCTGTGTCCCAAAGGCAACGGGCTATTACGGCCTACCACCGTACGGCGACTCGCCGCCAGAGTGCGAAACTGTTACGACAACGGAATGGGCGACAACCACAACAACCGAGCACGTCACAGTTATTGAGCCTTCGGTCACGACAAAAACAGAGTTGGTGCCTACTATTTCTGTCGTTCCCACCACAATAGAAGAAACCGAAACTCTGACCGCGACCGCGACTTTAACTTTTACTGAGATTGAGACAACCTCTACCACAATATGGTTGCCTACAACACAGACGGACACTACTACTTTTACAACGAGTTACCCAGTCACTGTGACCGTCAGCGACACAATTCTAACAACAAGCATCACGACATCAACCGTTACAGGAACAGTGACCTTCACCACCAGCGTCCCTGTAGTCTCCATCATTACGAATACCGTCACAAACACCGCCACGGTAACTGGCCCAGGCGAGACCGTTACTCAACCCGGACAGACTATCACTGCTCCTGGGATAACTATTACTGGTCCCGGAGAGACTATAACTGAGCCTCCGGAAACCATCACTGCTCCTGGACGTACTATTACCTTACCTGGAACGACGAGGACCCTTCCAGGCACGACTGTTCTATCGACAGTTACCACTCAACTGCCGGCCTCTACCACAACTATCACCGAGAATGGCGAGACTCGTACCATTACTCTGCCTGGAAGCATTCAGACTTCTACAATCACCGTGACATTGCCCCCAACTACCATTTCCCAACCAGCCGGGACTGTCACCGTGACACCCATTTTCAGCGTGACTCTCTGTCCCCAGCCGACAGGACTTTTTGCACCCTTGCCGAGGGACTCGGATCTCACATTTGGATGCAAGCCGGGATTGGTCTGCAACCCCAAGATGCCAAGTGGATGCAACTTCTGGCCACAACCTCCATCTGACCAGTTTCTCTGCCGACCTGAAGAGTGTATTCCCGCCCCGCCGCTTTCTAATCTGACCTTTGATGGAAACGACACAGGCTACTACCCGCCTCAGTTTGGCTATTTCAACCTGAACCCCCAAGCTTTTGGTCTCAACTATGGTATTTTTGAATTCGAGACAAGTACCAAGGTGGAATACGGACACACAATAACGATTACAACTGGTGACTGGACTTCGCAAGCGAGCCTGACTGAGGTATTTCCATCAACGCCGACTACTTCTGCTTACGGCTACTACCCTCCACCAGGATACCGTCGCGACCTTGGCCCGTCTAAGAAGCTTGGTTCTCGCTCTTCCTACAAGGCCTTGATGAAACGAAAGGCCCTTCCTTCCAAATGCTTTCGTTCATGCGACCCTGTGCTCCAAATCGCCCTGAGTGACGGCAAGACACCAGCGCTTTGCAGGCCAAACTCCAACTTTCTCAATGCCCATGACAACTGCATCACCTGTGTCAGCTCCTATGCCAATATTACCACTGGTGACGTTAAGAACTATCTTGACCAGTCTTTTTCACAGTTCCTCTTTTACTGTGACTCCCTAGACTCGACACCTACGCAGTCGTCAACCTCCGGAGCCGAGTCCATTGTGACGTCGACTCCTACATTCACAACTGGCACTCAGGTTTCGGCAGGTCCCACGAGTTTCAGTGCCATCACGCCTACGGCTTCTGGCACTGATACCACTGCTGCGCCAACTTCATCTGCTCCTCAAGAAACTAGCACAGCCGCTAGTTCCGGTTCCGGTTCTAGTTCCGCGACTACATCTCCTCAGGGTACAAGCGAGCAGGCATCAACATCAGCTGCTACTGGCGCAGTGTCTTCTACCACAGAGCCCGTGACGTCCGGCAGTGCCTCATCTGGACAAACTTCAGCGACCGGTGCTACTTCAGCACCAGAGAGTGGCTCAACAGCTGAATCCTCGTCCACTGCTAGCAGTGGTGGCTTTTCTGGAACCGAGGGCGGCTCGGCGACTCCCTCAAATGGTCCCTCGGGGTCTGCATCCGAGACGGAAGTGGTATCGGCAACGCCAACTACCGCAGGGTCAAGCAACAATTCTACGCCTGGAAATTCCGGAGGTGCTGGAGGTGTCCCAACGGGAAGCAGCGGCTCTGGAGAGGGCAGCAGCAGTAGTATCGGTGGCGGCGACAATGGTGGTGGTGGATTCGGCACAGGCACCGGCGGCATTGGTCCATTCCCGACCACGGTTCCAACCACAGTCCCCACCGTTAACGGAGCGGCTCGACCCACAGCCACACTAGGCCTTGTCATCTTCGTCATGGTGAGCTTCTTGTTCATGTAATCCCTAGTGGATATGACGTGGACTCTCTCATCATTGGTGTTGCTTCTTATTTTTTTTTTTTAAAAAACTTAAAAAACTTCAAAACGCTCCTTGATAGACTAATTCGGTATGCCCTACTGCAATGTGTTGGAGGATTTATTTGGAGGAACGTCGTTTATTTACACGGGAACATATAACTTAATCGTAATGGCTGATTACATAGCGTGGGGGTTTCTCTGCAGCCGTGTATCGGGCTTCGACGCTCCTTTGATATTATGATGAAAGCAGCGGAATGGAATTTTGGATTTTTTGGGGGGTTTGGGACACGTGGAAATAACAAACAAAGATACCCTTTGTCGCTCCTTTGGATAACTGCGCGTGATGGAGTGGAGCTTGTAAGAAGGGCTGTTGTTCTTGATGACGATGGGGATGGAGGATAGGTAATTTTTTTTTAAAGCTTGATTAGGTATTTGTGGTAAATATGAAATCCCTCTTACATATAACGAGAGTTCTAAAAAAAAAAAAAAAAAAAAGAGCTATGTCTAAGCGATGGTTCCCGTCTTTCGTATGCTATAAGAAAAGGAGATGAAAAAAAATAAGGAAATAGTTGGGGGTATTCATTCAAATGATCCGTCGCTCCGCAACTCCAGATATTCTCTTGCCAATGGGGTTAATTATGGTGTAATAGAAAAAAAGAAATAAACAAACAATGAATCAAACGAGAGAGAGCCACCCAATGCTACCGCTTTGCAAAAACCTTTCATTGAGGATCATCGTGATGATAGTGATGGTGTTGTTGTTGAATCAGTTGAGAATAGTTGCGCAGACCAGACCAAAGCAACGCTTTGTTGATTCTGCCATTCAACGCCAAACAGCCACTATCCCCCCCCCCCCCCCTTCACTCCGCCTTGGTCGAGCTCTTTCTCCTCGTCTTGACACTCCCTCCACCCCACGATATCCTCCTAAACTGCGGGCCGTCCTCCTCGCCGGGCACCACCACCTGCGGCGTGCCATCCGGGTGGGCAGGTTGGCGGCGCTTCATGGACAGGCCCTTGAAGAAGTTGCCGACGTCGTCGGCGGCCTTGGAGAAGCTGCCGAAGGAGAAGCCCATGAGCTTGAGGTACTCGGAGGGGGTGTGTGGGGTGTCGAGGTGGTCGGTGCTGGGGCCGGAGGTACTGTTGTTGCGGATGGCGGCGGCGGCGGGGTTGAAGTAGTCGTAGGTGTTGGTGTTGGTGTTGGTGCTGGTGTTGGTGCTGGCGATGTGGTAGGCGGCATTGGGGGAGAGGAAGTTGTTGTTGTTGTTGGTTGTGTTGGTGTTGGTGTTGGCAGTGTTGGCGGTTCTGCCAGTGGCAGGCCTGGAGGGTGGCCTAGAGGGAGACTTGGAGGCAGTTCTACTGGTGGGAGGTCTAGAAGGTGGTCTGGATGCGGTGGTGCCGGTATTAGGCCTGGTGGGAGACCTGGCGGTGGTTCTGCTGGTGGCTGGCCTGGAGGTAGGCCTGGAGTCGGCAGTTTTGCCGTTGTTGCTATTCTTCTCGGAATGGCTGTTCTTCTTTTTCTTGGTGCCGCTGCTGGTGCTTGTTGGCGGCCTGGTGGTGGTGATGGCAGAGTTGCTGTGGTGCCGGCGTGCTGGTACTGGTGGTGGTGGTTGTTGTGGCACCACCAGATGGGGCATGCTGGCCCTTCGTATCCATTCTGCGTTTGTGTAGAGCATTGAGAATGTTTGTCCTGCTTTTGTCACGGTGTGTTGCGTGTTTGTTGTTATGTTGTATTGTGATGTGTTGTGTTGTGTTGTGTTGTACTACTTGATCGTATAGTGTTGTAGTTGTATAAGTGTTGGTGGCGGCAGTGGTGGTGATAGTGATATAATTATAAGATGCAACCACAAACAATCAAGTATAATAACCTGCACAAGAGAAACAATAGAACAACCAGACAGGCCAACGAACCAGTGGGCACACCACCAATCTTATACACGCTACACAACACAGCTAATTATCTTACGGCATTGTCTGACCTCCATACCTGGTATCTACCTTCCTTAGGACACAGAGATAGACTGACCACAAAGTCGATTTGCGGAGCACCCACCACCCCCATCCCCATATCTCAACACTACCACTCCCACTCGCTACCTGGTGCGCACGCGCTATTATTCAAGTGCCGGTGCTGCTCTGCCACACCCACCTGCCACCTCCTGCAGCAAACCGCAGCAAGCGCCATTACGTCTGACAGCCCAGGGCTCCAGAGAGCTCCAGTGCTCCAGGGCTGGTTGGCTAGTGGCCTCCCCGCCCAGTAAGGTTACGTTGTAATACTACGGAGCCGCCAGGAACAACCCCCCCACTTGCGTTCAGTTGTAACAGCATCCAGCCAAACAAGGCCCTGGAAGCCCCCAAGCCTCCCCCGGTACAACCCCATAATGTCAATTGTCTTAGCAGGGTCAACTGCTCTGCAGTAATCAATCAGCGTTGGGGCCCTTGGCTCCCCTAACAGAACAACAGCATCATAGGCTCCCAGGTTGCAAGCCAAGAAAGAGAAAAAGAACACCACCACCAGTCGACTAGAGTGGCTTTCAAGTCCTTCGCCTCGTTATTACTGGAATCGATCTGCACTGGATGAACTGGCAACAATAAGGCAGTGCCAAGTAGGCGCTGTATTTTTTCTTTTCTTTCTCTAGCCCCTCTCCTCCACTATTACTATGCCCCCTTTTTTGAACAAAGATCCTCGCTGCTAACAACTGCATCGCCTTGCTGCCCGCATATCCAGGGAATCGCTTCCTTTCTCTATCGAAACTCACCTTCTCCGCATACCTATGATTTTGGCTCTGTGTTTCTTTTCGTTTCACCCCTGTATCTCTCTCCTCTCCCCCCCATACATCAACCAGGGATTCTCTACCCGTTATGGCTGTTATCTCTGTCGCATCACAACCATCAACACACGCACTGCCCACCTGCCCTGTCCTTGCGATTGGAATGTCATTACGGCCACTCCGTTTCTGATCGCCATCTTTATTTCGCCTTCTTTTTCCTTCACATGTTCTTCTTTTTCTTCTTTCTGTCAAACATAGCCCCCAAACTGTCCGTCGTCCGATGTATGTCTTGAAATTCGCCCCCCAGGCACCCAGGCTTGCCAGGCACTGCGCACTCTGTATGGAAATCGAAGCCACACGGCGTTTCAAAGCGTTTCGAAACGCCCTTGCGACACCAGCAAACCTCCCCTGCTGGCCCTTGCAGCAGCCCCCCCTTCACTAGCTAAGCTTGGCACATCACTTTGTAAGCTGGAAGGTGTCAAACGCTGGCATCAAAACGCCTGCCCGGGCCGCAAGCCACCTAGTGCACCAAGCCTCTCAATCGTAACAAATTAATAATCATAATAATCAAACATCACCTCCTGCCTGGAGGATGCAAAAAAGGCCAAAGCAGAACATCAGACAAAGACATCCATCTCGATCTGAGGACACGGCGGCTTCGGGTTCAGCCTTTTTCAGGGCAAGTTAGCTTATCGCACCCAAGGCTGGCTGGCTTCAGGACCAAACAGCTATGGGCTTGGCACCCAAAAATACATGTAACCAACCTTTTTGAATCAATAGAACAACAACACAACAAAATACTAAGGTAGAGAGATAATCCAAAGCGACACGACACGCACGCACGCACGTACGTACACAATACGGCGCAATCAGTATCTACATAGAGTGCATTCAGACTACTCCATAGCTCTCCTAAAAAAGGACGTAGCTTCGCGTTGCGGCCGCAGCATCTGCAACGGCACGGTATATTAGTAAAGACGAGCGAGATGCCATTGTCTAACTTAAACGAGTCATCCCCGAACACACACACACAGATAACAACCTGAGGTAGGTATGTATGTACGAATATATGCAGGTACTTACCTTGTACACGCAGCTCCTCGTAGGATGGATTGATAGACTAGAGGCGCAGTTTTTGAGCGCTACGCCTCCATTGCCCGCTATAGCTTCCGTTTGGGCAGGTCTAAAAGGAATGGATCCATTGGTAGCCGCCCGCCCTCCCGCCGTGATTGTACCGATCCTACGAGGCGTTGTTTTCCTCTTCCAAACAACAACAAAAGGTCTTCTCTAAAGAGCTTCCACACTCCGATGACCCTACTATAAGTTGAAGATTGCATTGCTATGGGACGCCACTATTCACACGTCTGTCACTTATTGAAAAACGATTGGCTGGTTCATTCATTGGATTCTCTTTAAACTCCCAACCTTGATGTTCCAGTATGCTGCCATTGCAGACCAACCAAAACGTCTAAATGCTTGAATGGAAACGCCCCAGCACGAAGGCCGCAATCCTCTCCCATCTCCTCAAACGCCAGAACAATAGCCCAAGAACCCAAAAAAAACAAATATTCAAATCCCAACCTTGTAGTCTCACGCCCATCCAAGCGATTCCAAGTCCCAAGTCCCGATATCCTGTCAGCACCGATGCCCACGCCTTTTCACATCGTGATCCGTCATCATGGCTTACACCACACCCCCAAGGTTCATTACACATGTCAGGTACATCCATTCGTATCTCCATTATCACATCTTTCATTCAACCTCGAGGCCTTCCAGCACTTGAATGGCTCTCGTGCCTTCTCTTTCAAACCGATTGACCATGCTTTCGCACTCGTGTTTCAACCTCTTTTCCGCCTCGGAGGCATTATAGTAGACCCATTCCTCGACAGTCATGCCTTTTACAGCACTTGTCAGATCCTTGCCTTGTTTAAGATAGACATCACCCCCATTCTCTTTGCCAGGACTGTGTCTTGGGGACCCAAAGACAGCCTCAATATCTGCAGCAGTCCACGGCGTGGTACTGCGAAGTCCGCCAATGATATTTCGCCTCGAAGGAGACCCTCGCGTGGGAGTTGCCGACACAGGGGCAAGCACCACCCGCTTCATTGTAGCCGTGGCGGGAGGCCGGGCTGACGGAGGTTGGTTCTCCGCATCGGATGACTGGGGAGACGGGGATGGCGACAACACCGGCTGCCGTGCTGACGGTGCGGGAGACACAATCTTGACTGGAGTAGATGATGGTAGCTCCAAGGATTGAGCCGCTGGCACAGGTGGCACGACTGGTTCTTCTGGGGGCTGGTGGATCTCAAAGTCGGCTTGTGGCATGCCAATCTCAGTCTCCCCAGCAGGTTCCTCGCTAGCCTTGCTTTCCAGCGACTTCTTAGGTGGTCTCCCGCGGCTGCGTTTCGCTTGTGCCTCGGGTTCTGGTGTTTCCTCACTCTTCTCCCTACTGATGCTGCTGCTGCTGGTTGGAACATCCAAAGAAGCCTTTGACGGTCTTCCTCGGGGTTTCTTCGCTGGCTGAGAGGCAGTTCTAACAACGCTCTCATCGTCGGCAGATTGTGAAGCCACTGAGGCCTTGGCAGGTCGCCCACGTCCTCGCTTAGCCGGCGGTGCCATAATCTTGGAGTCCTCTTTAGCGTCCGGCTGCTGTTGCTGCAGTTCATCCACTCCCATCTCCGCCTGAAGGGCCCTGAGTTCATCATCAATGGCATCCTCATCTGATTTGGGCACTTCTGGATCAAACATGGCGTAATCACGAGACTTTTCCACAGACTCTGCCTTCGCTTCTACACGCGGTGGTTTGCCCATAGTCTGTTTCGCCTTTGCCTTCATGCGTTCGAAGTCCGAATCATAAGCAATCTCCTCATCGTCGCTAAACTGCCTTGCCAAATCTTCTTCTAATTGGCGTTCAATCTCGTCGTCATCTGGGAAACTGCCAGGGGCTGCTCGCAACGATGCCATTGATGCATTTGAATCCAACGTTGTGGACACAGTCGAACTAGAGCCTGCTAGTCTATCCTTTTTCTTACGGGGGGGCTTTGGAGCAGAGACATCGGTCATCTCAGTATTATCCTCTTGAACCGCAATAGAGTCGTCGGGTTTGTTGCTGACAAGTAGTCGTGACGCTCGCTTCTTTGCCGGAGGTCCTTCCTGTATAATCAAGTCTGATTCATCCGTTGCTTCACTAGAACGCTTCTTTCCTCTCTTGGCCTTTAGTGGCTGGGAAGGAGGCTGTAAAATAGACACCTCTTTTTCAACCGCGACGCTCGCCTCTTGGGCCGGTGAACTAGCTTGCTTTTTGCCCTTCTTCGTCTTTGGTGGTGGCTGCGGACTAGACACCGCCTCGAATTCATTATTGAAATCCTGGCTCTGTTCTTTCGTTTCTTTGTTGACTCGCTTGGCTTTTGTTGGTTGTTTTGGGGGGGACTGTGCCACGGGTTCGTCCTCGACCTGATGGCTTATCTCATGAATCTCTGATTGCTCGTCCTTCTTAGTCTTTTTTCTGCCACCCTTAGTAGCTGCGCCTCTCTTTGCTTTCGCTTTCTTTGTCCCTTGTTGTGTCGCTGTAGATGCTACAGTGAGGATACTGTCCTCGGGTCCAGTCGTCATGTCGGTGAGAGCTGTTGTCTCTGAGGCAATCGTGCCAACCGACTGTACAGACATGCGGGAAGCTTTTGATGTGCGTGATGCCTTTCCACGGCTATATGTCGTCCCCATCGCCTTGTATTGGCTAACCAAAGAGAAGAAGGTACAGTCTGGAGAGCGGTTATAATGCTCATCACTAGAAAGAAATCAGCACCATTATCACGCGTAAAGGGGGGCGATTCGACCTACAAGGGCTTATCGTTGCGTTCCCAACCATCTAACGCTAGTTGGCAGTATGTGCAAGTAGCCATATCGTCGGAATCGCTGGTGGGTGTGTATTTCCAGCCTGCCTCCACGAGCTGCAAGAAAATTAGCCAAAAAAAAATCCCAGCTACCATACTATACTCCTGCTAAAGCATACCTGCTTTGACTTGCACTTCCATCCTTTCTTGCTGTCATGTGGCCAGCTGTCTGCGAATGTAGCTTTTCGTGCTTCGATCATGTCAGGGTGATTCGGGTCTTCCTTCCCATAATCCCCAATATCGGCTTCAATGGCAGCAACGACAGCCCATCCACAGTGAGGGGCGTGCTTAAGATGCTCATAGAGCGGGTCATCGCCAGCTTCCCAGCCATCCAACCCTTTCTCGCACAGAAAACAGACTGTATTATCGGGGCTTTCTGGGCTTGGTCGAAAGACAAACCCAGCTCTGGCAAGCTGTTCTTCTTGTTAGTTCTACTCCACCATCGCATCGCTCGGTTATTTCATCACATACGCTGACTGCCGGTATCTGTTTATGGGGCCATTTAAGCGCCTTCGCTGCTCGGCCACCCGCTGTTGACCCTCGTTTCTTGGTGGCTTTCTGGAACGAGGCCAAACGGGCTTCGTAGGTAAAATACAGGCCGACGCCTGTGTGATTCATCTTGATTGATCAACTCTAATGCGAATTTTGTGTAGAAGTCGGAAGCCAGGTAAGAGCTGGGTTATCGGACTCAAGTCGCGACCGCGCGCAAGCCTTCCCACGATACTCTAACAAGCGGAGCTCTGAAACCACGGTCAAGAAGAGAAGCCGGGCATCTCAACTAATTATGGGATTGCTTTGGTGACAAAATATGTGGCGCGTAAGTTCACTGATTTTATCGCAAATCTAGAGCTGCGAAATTCGAATTGTGCGTGTCTGTGAATAGAATATTGTGATGTTTTGTTCCGAGCAGAGGACGGAGCTCAACAGCAGGACTCTGTGGGTCTCCGACCGGTGAGCGCGTTTGTTTACTTCAGCCAAAAGTGGGTCTACGGATGCGGTGTGGCCGCGCAAGCCACAGTTCAAACCAGCTCCATCTGGAACTCAGCCACATCCCCTCCCGACTATGACTTGGCGCGTGAACCGGATGCCGAAGGGTATGAAGGTGGAGATCCAGATAACTCAAGATTGGCGGCGGTACATAAATTACTATTTAGAGCTATTCAACCAATCCGCAAAAGAATTAATTCAGGGACCTTCTCTAATAGGATATCAGATGCTCAGTATAGTACAGAGTCATATCATGATACCTGTCATTCAAAGCGCCCAGTCAACAGTGTGGACAAAGCCTATCAAGTCAATAGTTCCTAACTATTAAGCATATCTACAATTTATGAAATAAACTGGACCGATTTTATCAGAAGATAGTAGATACCGCGGTTCATTAATGTTCGACTTCGCTACAACTTTCCGGCGTCTTTCAAGGCCTTCTCACCATCTACTAAAACGCACCAGCCCTCGCCACCTCGGCCACCTGGACCATAGACGACAGCGTCGAAAGCCCCGTCCTCTAAGGCGAATTTGAGCACATCTTCATCAAACGTACCCGGCTGTAGCCAAATAGCCGGGATCCCAACGCTTTTGGCGTCTTTGAGAACTTTGATGGTGATGGCTGGGTGAGTGATGATGGACACAGAGGTCTTGGTTGGTTCGGGAAGAGCCTTAACATCTGGTACTGTGGGGTAGTCCTTCCCACCGACTTCCACAGTCCCGGAGGCAGGATTGATTGGTGTTACTGGCAGATTGTGGGCAAGATACCAAGCATGGACTGTTCAGCGTCAGCACAAGGTCTTGATGTGGTGATTGAGAGCCACTGGTACGGCACCTTTATGACCAAACTTGGCGGGGTTGGAGCTGGCTCCCACGACCGCAAAGGAGGCCGATGAGAAGAAACGCCGGGCAGTAGCTTCGGTGACAGCCATGATGCTTCCGACTCTGTTAATGATGAAGCTAGAGTAAAAATTTTGAAACGGGCAATCTGCGTAGTCAAGATCTTGAGCACTTGATTGTTTTTTTGGAACGAGAAGCAAGTAAGGAATCCGAGACAACATAAGCGGCGAGCTGACGTGATTGCACGGGGGAGTTGGTGATGCCCCGGATGATTATCGGGCGCATACTCAAGTGTACCTCATCACCACCATCGAATATCTAGTACCTACCTTAGAGGTATAGGTATTAATATCTCTTATTTTGATTATACGAATAATGTAACAAAAAAAAAACCCCATTGCAACAAATTGAATTGGAGGTGAAGAATTCTCAACCCCCTAGCATCTCTAGGGTAGCGGTCTCGTCGAGAAAGTCCCACAACCGTTGTGGTTCGGATTGAGCACATTCAACTACTCCGGCTGAATTCTCCTACAAATGACAGCTTTTGTTAAATAAGAGAAAGAGAAGCTTTGTGAGACCCCGATGAGATGATACTTGGTCTGTGTTTAGCCGAAGTAGGTCTGCTGTCAAATGTTACTTGTTTACCTGTGTGTCTAGCGTTGAGACATCGAGAAAGTTACTTGATAATTGGGCATAATAACCCTCTGAATAGATCGCAAATTACATGGCAAAGGCGTCCTAGAGTATACCTGTCTACCGGTAGGCATGACCACGTACTGGATATCTAGGCATTTGTTCAAAACCCGATGCAAGGAAGCCCTTGTAAAATAGCACGGAGAAGACACGGAACAATCTCAGTAATAATGTGGGAAACAGTCGATAGATTCGTAGTGGGCCATTACCCGTATCAGAGTGGCTTGCGGCATTGAACAATATATCTTCGATTGCAGTGGCAGGTAATCAATAGTCAATACGAAATACTTCAGGTTGCAGGGTTTCAAGGGGGATGGCGATGTGTGCGGGGACCTAGCGACATTCTGAAGTAATATCCCACACTGGTCGACCAACTGGATGAGCATAAAGGCAAATGCATTGCATATGGATGCACGGTACTCGTGCTAGCTTGCTTACTCACACATCACATCTCAGTTTATCGCAGACCGCCAGCTGGCGATTGACGAGCGACGGGGTCGATTGGGTGTGTGATTGTGACTGTTTGACTCGGTTGCCCGGTCAGAGCCCAGCAAGGGGACCCAGTGGGGCATGAATGTCAGGAGCACAAATGTCTTGTTGTCTTCTTCAACTTCGCATCTACATCTCTGACCTCAAAATCACCATCGCAAGCCTTTTCAAAAGCCTCTCTGGACCGAATTTGCATCGAATTTCCAGTGGAGGGTATCTGCTAGTGAGCATCTGCCTGACAACGTAATACGAAAACAATGGTGAGTTGCCCTGGCACCGATGTAAACAAACCTACCCCCCCAAATGGTGCTGGCGCCGCACATGATTCGCTAGCAGCCACTGTCTAGCCGTCGCGCCATCAGAATTCGTCCGAACCACCACTTTGTTTCCCCATTCCTTGCAATTTGAGAAGAAAGAAGCTGTTCAATCCCATCGCTTTCCATCACGTTTGCTCAACACGAACACATAACATTCTCTGAAGAAATCATGGCTTCTAACCAGTTCGAGTCGCAGGCCTCTACAAACTACAAGGAGGCGTTTGCCCTGTTTGACAAGCGAGGCAATGGCCGCTGCGCGGTTGACACCCTCGGAGACCTGCTGCGAGCCTGCGGACAGAATCCTACCTTGTCGGAAATCAAGGACTTGGAGAGCGGCATTGGTAGCGACTGTGAGTACATATTCCTATATTGACTCTCTGCCCTCATGCGCTAGACATAGGGTATGGTGTCGGTTTCTGCAAAGTGTGCGATGAAGTGCTGATAGTATACCTTGACAGTCGACTTCGAAACCTTTCAGCGCATCCTAAATCGCCCAGGCGGATTCCGTGACCCAGGCGAGCCTGAGGAATATTGCCGCGGCTTCCAGGTATTCGATAAGGATATGACGGGGTTCATTGGCGTAGGCCAGCTCAAGTACATTTTGACAAACCTGGGCGAGAAAATGTCTGAGGAAGAGGTGGACGAGCTGCTCAAGGCTGTAGACACTAGCTCTGGCCAGGTCAACTATACTGGTATGTCTTCTGCCTGGGTCATCTCCACGTATTTCATGGCTGTTTCTACATTTGCTGACACTGCTTTGCTTTGCAGATCTTGTTCGAACGATTCTCGCCAATTAATGGCCATACGTTTCATTCATCTATGAGGACGGATGGAGGGCTTCTTTTGCATCTGCGAACGGGACGGCGTTGCTTTGTGTGTATTTTGACTAGGGTATTTGGGTTGGGCATGCTTGGGACACTGATGATTTTGTAACGAGGGGCCGAAGACTTGTTTGTATGGATATGAATAGGCTTGATAGATGGAAACGGCGAGCGGAATGCGGACCAATCGATCAATAACTGCCGATAATTTGCTTGGCTAGAAAGACGGCATATGCTTGGAGCTCGTTCAATTCACGTCATGTATAGCCAGCCATCCTTGGCGTTAGAGACCAAGATGCTGCATGACGATGTAGCAAAATCAACATCAATCCGTTTAATTGCTGATAGTAAGTTTGGTACTTGTATGCTGTTGGCAGAAACAATGTTTGTGCATATCCAGACGAGCGATTGCCCTCTCCATCGTGGTATCTATCTCACCAACAGACCCCGCCAGGCTGCTTCAGCAGATGCCTACTACGTACTCAACAGGGCAGAATGGATGTGTTTTGGCGCCCCGCGTGCATTATTATCCACTTTTATAGATGGTTCATGGTTCCAGTGAGGTCATACGCAAGTCAAGACATGAGATTTTTGATCTCTGTAGATACTTGTTCTCTTACCATCAATCTACATATTAATGCGCACGACACGCACCACTTGAAGATCTAGGTAGGTACCTAGGCACCAATCTGCAGTGGCCACAGAAAACTTGTCTCAGCCCCCGCCTCTACCCCCATGACAAGTACCCCTCATCAGCACCTGACTTGGTCTCTTCTGGTAGGCTGAAGCTCGAAGCTACACCAAGCTTGTTGCATATCTGCTGTTCACTCGGTCTTATTCCAAGAAGCACAGCACGTCAAGTACTTAGGTAGCAACTGCTCCCAAGCAAATAGTCGACCTGGAGCGGCCGCGACATATAAAGCCCCTCCTCCTCTTTCTCCTCTCACTCCTCATCCTCCTCCTCGCCGCAACCCTGGCTTCCCAACGAGCCTACCTGCGTCTCAATTCCCTTGCTGGTCATTTACGACTGCAAGTTCAAGCTCGACTCCCATCCTATCGTCGTTTGTTGATGACTAGCAACATGGCTCCGGAAGCCTATAGCACCCCACCCCAAGCTCCGCCGTTGTTCACGACGACGGCAGACGCCATCCTTTCCGATGCGAAGAAGCTGGCCGAGACGAGCAAGAGCGTGCTTGATAGTGTGTCTGCTGGAGCCACCCCCGACAAAGCTACGTTTGCCAATACTCTCCAACCCATTCTTATCGATGGCAATACCTCGGAAGGTCGCCACCGGATCCTGACCTTCTACCAACATGTCTCAAGTAATGAATCTTTAAGAGAAGCTGCTTCCAAAGCCGAGGAACTGTTGGACGATTTTTACATTGAAGCCAAGATGCGAGAGGACATCTTCAAGCTAGTGGACGCTGCATATGGTACTCGTGAAAGCCAAAACTTGGACAAAGAGTCGCTCCATGTTCTGGAGAAGGAACGCCAAAAGTATATCAGGAACGGCTTGCTTCTTCCAGCTGGAGAGAAGCGAGACCGCTTCAAAGAGATCCAAAAACGCCTTAGCCAGCTCTGCATTCAGGGCCAGAAGAACCTAAACGAAGAAAAGGGCGGTATCTGGTTCACCCCTGAAGAGCTTGAGGGTGTCCCTAAGGATGATATTGACGTGGAAACTTTGGAGACGGGCACCGGTGAAAATGAAGGCAAGGTGAAGGTGACCTTTAAATACAACCATTCTACCCCCTTAACCAAATATGCGGTCCACGAGGATACTCGGCGCAGATATGTCATTGCTGAGGCAAATAAGGTACGCTCGGTTTAATATTCCCATGTCATTACACAACTGCGAACACATTGTTGACCCTATCTACTAGTCAAACAACAATGCGCCCATCTTTAAAGAGATCATGGAGCTTCGCGACGAAGCCGCTCGGCTGCTTGGGTACTCAGACCACGCTAGTCTTCGAATTGAGGAGAAGATGGCCAAGAGCTCAACTAACGTCAACGAATTCCTTGGCGACTTGCGGAAGCGTCTTGCTCCTGGCGGTGAGAAGGAAGTCAATGCGCTTCTAGAATATAAGAAGCGTGATTGTGAGGAACGTGGAGCGCCATTCGATGGCAACTTTTACATGTGGGATACCTCCTTCTACACAAGAATGATGAAAGAGAAAGAATACAGCGTGGATGAAGTGGCTATCTCTCAGTATTTCCCAGCCGAGTCCACATTTGCTGGTATGCTAAAGATTTTCGAGGAAATCTTCGGCTTCGTTTTTGTCGAGCTGAAACCCGAGGACCGAGCACGACTGAGCCCCACTGGTAAGAGCGAGGATATCGCTTGGCACGAAGATGTCATTATTTACACTGTCTGGGATGAGCAATCAAAGGGGGGCCAATTCTGCGGTTACCTCTATCTTGACCTTTTCCCACGAGACAACAAATATGGCCACTATGCCAACTTTGGAATCGAGCCCGGTTTCATCGCTAAAGATGGAAAGAGAAGCTACCCATCAACTGCCCTGGTGTGTAACTTTAGCAAGCCGACTGCAAACAAGCCGTCACTACTCAAGCACCACGAAGTCGTAACATTCTTCCATGAACTTGGCCACGGAATCCATGACATTGCCGCGAAGACACGTTACAGCTACACACACGGAACGTCTACGGTGGCTGATTTTGTCGAGGCACCGTCTCAAATGTTGGAGAATTGGTGTTGGACTCCGAGTGTCTTGAAGTCTTTATCAAAGCACTGGGAGACTGGCGAGCAAATCCCCGATGATCTTGTAGAAAAGCTCGTCAAGACAAAGCACTTGAACTCTGCAATCGGTGCTTTGGGCCAACTTCTAATTGGAACTTTTGATATGACAGTTCATGGCCCTAAGACACACGATGAGGTCAAAGCCGCAAACTACGGTCAGCTGTGGAACCAGCTACGCCATGATATTTCCGGCATCAAGGGCCCAGAGGATGCTGGTGAAACCATGTATGTAACTTGATGACTATTTCAAACTGTGATTTGAGCTAACTATTTGCAGTGAATGGGGTAATCGTTATGCTAACATCGGCCACTTTATTGGCGGCTACGACGCTGGCTACTACGGCTATCTCTACTCTGAGGTGTTTTCCCTGGATATGTTCCACTCATTCTTCAAGACGAACCCAATGGATGGCAAGGAGGGGCGAAGATATCGACAGATCGTATTGGAGCGTGGAGGCAGCATTGATGAAATGGAATTCCTCAAGGAGTTCCTGGGTAGAGAACCCAGCACGGAGGCGTTCTACGAGGAGCTGGGCATTACAGCAAAATAGACATCATAGTACTTGTCTATAAACAAAAGGAATAAAAAAAATTACAACCTGCTGTTATTGACTTATTCAATTGAACGGCAGACAATTCGACAAATCAAGAAAGAGCCGACAGGACTCCTCCGTATGTAGAAATTAGTCATACAGACAAAAAAATGCGGCCTGTGTGGCTCGAACACACGACCTTCAGATAATAAGACAGAAGTGCTAACTTCAGTCTGACGCTCTCCCAGCTGAGCTAAGGCCGCAACGCAAGTTAAGAAGTCCGAAATAATTACTAGTTATAAAGTATGTGATCACCTGTGTCAATTTTTCTTATGGTTCTGACCAGTGAGTTAACTGTATTTTACTTAGCTCGATTTATAATTATATCAGGGCGTATTATAGGCTGGATTATAATTTAATAATATTTAAATTCTATGACCTTAATTTTTATTATTATTATATATAAATATTACTAAGATTATAATAATAACTATTATTAAAATATATAAAAATAAAAAAATCCAAAATGAATGCAAGGATATTAACTATTTAACTTTTTTTATTTAAGCTTATGAATTTTAGAATTAGAAAATCTGGCATATATATCATAATTTCTGATAGAGAGATTTGTGGTGGTGGAAACCCTTCCATGAAGAAATATGCCCAGACAGCGTCACAAAGCTTGAGCGTCAGCTTCTCCAAGCGATGGACGCGCCCTCTGCTACAGAGGAACGGAACACACTGTTTCAAAAAGTACGTTAGCCGTCCTGAGTGGATGAGAGCGCTTCTAATTCCATATAGCTGAAGCCATGGTGCGTCAAGATCAGCCAGCTCGCAATACGGGAGCCTGAGGAACCTAGGGCTCATCGCGAGCTATTGACCCTCATAAATAACGTCTTCAAAATTCTTAATGAGCAAATTGCCAATGACCCTCTTGCATTTGATGAAAAGCTTGCTGAATATGTCTTTTTCCCACTATACCATATTTTTCGTCAGTTAGACGTGTATCCTGCAACGCTGGTTGAGAGCTCTATCAAGTGCCTCAACATTCTCATCGTTCACGGTTGGAAATCTAAGATTTCTCCCAAACTCGTACAGCAGATTTTCAGTCTCTTAACATTCATTATTGATGGCATTCCTGGAAGCCAAAGGAAGAAAGAGCTCTCTGAAGAGACCGTTCTGGAGGCGTTCCGTGCTGAAAATGCCTTGCTGACAGTCGCTGGTTCCTCTCCAGTCGCCGCAGCCGGGTTGGCTGATCCTGACACTGTCCCGGCTCTGGGGCATGGAATTACCGTCATCCTTGATGGGATCTCTGATGGGGAAACGACAGAAATACAAAGAGAAGCCCTTAGAGTCTTAAAGGCAGCTTATGGCGCCATCAAGGAGCTCGCAGCTCTGGCGAGCTTCCTCCCCGGCACCATTTCTTCCATCGCAAAGATTTTATCAAAACCAGGTCGATATAAGAAGGTGGTGATAGCCGAGTGTTTAGAAGCAGCAAAATTAGTCTTAACGCGAGTATTGTCCGATATGCGAACACGGCCTATTCTTGCTGAAAAGCAAGATGATACTGCTGATAGCTCCAAGGTTCTGAGTCTGGCGTGGCTGAAGGCGACAACCGGCCAAGTTAAAAAAGCACTTGCAATTATGATGAAATTACGGACTCATGATGAACCAGAGGTACGAGAGGCCCTTGGGAGACTCTGCGTGACCCTGTTGGATGAATGCCACACAACTTTATCAGACTGCACGACTATGCTTGTTGAAACGGCAATGATCCTTGACAAAGGCTCTGACAAAAATTTCACAATGGAGACAAATCTTAGCCATCTAGTCAACATATACCCTGAGCTGGGGGAGAGTGTCAAGTCCGCAGTCTACAATTGGATGTCCAGTCTACCGCGCATTATGCAATCAAGCGATGAGGATACGAAACAAACGGCCATTTATAACCTCTCAAAGGGCATTGGGTTGTTGAGAAATTTGAGTATTGAATCCTCCACACTGGACGATTCCATTTCCACCACTTTAAGAGATAGCATGATCTCCCTTGTGACCGCCTCCAAGTCACAACAGACAAGTAACAGCACACATACCCTGCTGCTGCATGAAGCAACCTCAAGGCCGAATGAAATTGATTTACAGTATCAATCAGTACTGCTAGCTCACGAGGGACAAAGACGTCTCAGGGAGGAGATTATAAACCTCCTTCGGACGGTGAGCTCCCTCACCCAACACACCAAAATCGCTACAAGCATGCTGGAGAACGTGAGAGAATCTACGTCACTTAACCAGACAACTGCATTTTGGCTGTGCTTCGAATTAGTCAAAGCTGCTCACACATCATCTGAAGATGAAAGCGCACTTTTTGACCTCTCAGCCTTTTCGAATTCATCTGATGATATAAGTGAAGTCTTTAATGAATTATATGCCTTCTCAGTCCAAGTACTGGATTCAAACACAGAACTCGGACCGGTTGACTGGCGCCTGGAAGCCATGGCACTCGAGGTAACTGCATACGCCGCCCAGAGGACTGCCGAGGCTTTTCGACCAGAGTTGATTGACGTATTGTTTCCTGTGGCAACATATCTAGGATCAGAGAACACAAATCTACAACAGCACGCAATTGCTACACTGAATAGCATGGCGTTATCGTGCCGATACGCCAATGTTTCTGAGCTGATCATTGACAATGTTGATTACATGATCAACTCAGTCTCATTACGTCTTAACACCCTCGATATTTCACCAGCCTCTACGCAAGTCCTATTAATGATGGTTAGATTAGTTGGGCCGCGCCTCATACCTTTTCTTGATGATGTTGTCGAATCTATCTTTGCAGCTCTCGAGAACTACCACGGATACCCAATCTTTGTGGAAAGTCTCTTTTCTGTTCTAAAAGAAGTAGTCGACCAAGCAACCAAGGCTGATGAACGATTACTCACCGAAAGCGAGCGCGCAACTATAAATCACAAAAAGGTTCCCCAGAAAATGGAGACTTTAGACTCCCTCAATGAGTGGCTTGATAAGCGAGCAGAGAGGAAGAAGCGGGACGAAGCTGAAGAAGCCGAGATGGGAAAAACCTTTGGGCATCCCGAAGTTCCATGGACGAGCGAGACTGTTATGGGAGAGGGCAAAACGGAAGGGGAAGAAAAAGAAGAAGAACCAGAAGATCCCCCGAGAGAGGAAGAAAAACCACCAAACTCACCGACTTACCAACTACTTCAGCGGGTGGCCACACTCACGCAGCACTATCTGACATCACCGACGCCAACACTGCGTAGATCTTTATTGGAACTTTTAACCACGGCATCATCCATTCTCGCTGCAGATGAAGATGCATTCTTACCCCTTGTGAATGCCATATGGCCAGTAGTCATCACACGGCTGCGTGACCCCGAAGCATTCATCACAATAGAGGCCTGCCAAACATTATGTACCTTGTGCAAAACAGCAGGGGACTTCCTCAGTACAAGATTCAAGACAGAATGGGGGGATGGCCTCGGTGCCTGGTGCCGTAAAGTCAAAGACCAAGCAACATCTTCTGCTTCATCCCGCTCAAAATTCTCTTCTGGTGGGAAATCCGCATCAAGTTCAACAGGCAAGGATATCGTCATCCCTATTCGCTCGGCAGATGGCTTAGGAGTCACTGGGAAATCTGTACAGAGTAAGCAGAAAGCGGGAGGCGAAGGGGGACTGGGACAGCATGCGTCTCCCGTGCGAATATGGGAGGCAGTGGTGAAGCTCTTGACGGCGATGGTGTCGTATGTGAGCATGGACGACGACATGTTTGATGAGATTTTGGAGTTGTTGACAGAGGTGATGGAGAGGGATCCGGAGGTGAGGGAAGCGTTGGAGGTTATTAATGCAGATGCGGTTTGGTTGGTGCGGTACGAACGGGGGCTTGAAGAATGGTTGCCTACGCCGCAGGTGGAGGGCGTGGAGTTTCCGGAAATGCAAAAATTTAAGTGAAAATGAAGATAATAAGTTTTTTTCCCCTGATGGTCCTGCATTCATGGTAAGAAAAGTGTCTCTACTACTTGGTATCAAATGCTTTTTTCTATTGAATACTACTTTTATGCTGGTTACAAGCCAGAAGGAGTCTATGTGCAATCAATGATTCTCTTTACTTGAAACATGGCGTTGGCTAACTCATCATATCTTGGGAGCCACAGTCAAGTACCCATCCACCACAGCTGTTATCAAACGATTTGCAATTGCCGTCGATGGGGGCAGAGCCAACGGTCCAGCAAAGCCCTGGGTGGAAGCATCTCCCAAGGGCCTGGTCCCCGTCCTCAACGCCTCACGGACCTCCTCAATGGGGAACCACTTGGCCGACTCGAGTTCCCTATCAATGAGGTCGATGGATTCTCCATCGGGCAGTGCCTGGGCAATAGCGCCAATCATCAAACTAGACGGGTAAGGCCAAGGCTGGCTCGAGTGAATAACGACCCGGCCGACCTTGACACCGCTCTCCTCCCAGACTTCACGCCGCACAGCGTCCTCGATGGATTCTCCTGGCTCAAGGAAGCCAGCGAGGGTGCTGAACCATTTTGGTGGCCAGCGGGTTTGGCGACCAAGGAGGATGCGCTGGCCGTCGGCAGAGACGACAGCTGCAATCATGGTGGGATCGGTGCGTGGGAAGCAGACGTTGGAGACGCCGTGGCGGGTGGGACAGTCGCCACGGGCGTGGGGTTCAGAACCGCCTTTGAGGTCGGTAGGAGGGCAGACACGCTTGTAGCCTGCCTCGGTGGAGAGGTTGATGGTTCCGCAGCCTGCGCAGAAGAGGTGACGAGCGTTCCAGTCAAGCAGGGAGCGGGACTGTGCGAAAATTGCAGCTACAATAAAAATAGTTGGTAAGCGTGGTCCTCTTTTTAGGGAGAGAAGGACTGCATGTGAGCTGAAGGTTATACGGACCTTCTTCGGGATGCAATGTCATGGTTCTAACGTTGGTTTGCTCCTTAAACCCCTTGGCTTCCGCATTCTTGATGAATGCCTCTGCAGCTTCTGTATAAGGAGCCCGAGGTGTGATATCTAGTGCAAAGAACGGCTGCCCCTTGACCACTCCATGGCCGGTAGTTGGGATATCAATAGATTGAGGCACGTCGGGTAGCAATCCAAGGAACAGCAGCAGCGGCTTCGGCTGAGTTGAGTCGAAAGCCTTCTTCTTCTCCTCATCCGTCTGTCCAAATGGATCAGACCCTATAAGAGACTTGACATCGTCAAAGTTGAAGAGGGCGAGCTTTTTTGAGTCGGCAACCAGGGGGTTCAGGTCCTTGAGGGCCAGGAACTGTGTGGAGGGGCTTGTGGCGGCTTTGCTGATAAAGGTCTGGTCTGATCGAAGGAATGAGAAGCGGTTTAGGCGGCTGCCGGCGTAGTAGTTTATGACCTCCTTGCCAAATCTCCGGGTGAGCATGGAGTCGTCGGTTGCTAGAGCGGGAAGCTCGGGGATCATAGATCTCGACATTTGGTTTGGTGGCGGGGCAGCAGCAGCAGCAGCAGCAGCAGCAATAGCAATATGTGTGGGAGAGTGGTGGAGGGGTTGAAGGAGGGTTAACGTTCTAATTTACTGAGAGTGGTGAGAGTCTGAAGTGAGCGTCTCTATTGGGTTTTGTTCATAGAGATGCCCGCTATAATCTCATTGAAATTAAAGTATGGGGAGATTGGCTATAATATAATCTTAGGACATTGTGTATGTACAGATAACGAAGGGAAAAAACCAGCCCAGTGAGTGAGTGAGGGGTTCGTGTGAATGTGCTGCATTACTCATCAACCAGGAGCAGCAAAGCAAGTCTTGCCTTCCCGGAGCTGGGACCTCGGGGTTTCGGCGTTTAATAATCCAAGATTATATATATATGTATATAAAAGCTGGGGAAACGAGACGAGACGATGCTTTGATTGACACTTTTGCAAGTGTTTTCCGAGAAGATCCAATATAGAAGCAGCGGGCAGCAAGATACGCCTGGCCGCGCATTGACTCCGATTCGGGCTCCGATTCAGGCGTCTTTTGACAGGCCGCCAACACCAAGTCTGTTAGTTCGCCGTGATGTTATGCCGTACGTAACCTGTCTATGCTGAGAAGGGGAATCGGCGGCAAGCTTGTCAGAATCGCCGTGGGGGGAGATCATTTAGCAGACAAGCACCATCAATACCACCAATGATAAACTACACCGGTTCCCCTCTCTCCAGTTTTCGTCAATCGCGCAGCCAGCTTGCATGGGCGGACAAGCGCCCGATGCATAATAGCGGCGCCAAGGTTTCCCATGGATCAGAGCAAATCGCCTCACACGCTTTTTCGCAGCCCATCCAGCACCAGACAGGCAGTGGCAACGAGACTGAGAAGGCATCTTCCTTGCTGCGATATGATCATGATAATTTCTACTCCCCCGCATCCTGGCGTTTCAGATGGAGATTAAGAATACGGCGGGCTGATGGTTTTTTTTAATGAGCACGTGCAGCCGTTTTAGGCAATTTTTCGACGGCTATCACGTCCTAGACAAACAAGTTTTTTTTTGGCGGCTGCAACAGGCCAAGCCAGTCATTCATTAGGGGAAAATCTTTTTACGAGGCGATTGACTCTCATCCGTTTTCCTACATGAACCTTGATCTCAATCCATACTGCCACCATTCAACTGTACTTTAGAGATCCAAGAAGAGCCTGGGTTTCCATGGTACCCGATTCAATCATATACCAGTCCCTGATCATATTTGTCACCCTAGCCGCGGCTCATATCCCCATGAGCTGAGCTGTGCTGAGAGCTTCGTCGCCCCCTAGGAAAACCCCCTGTCCTTGAGCTTCGTCTGCCACTATGGCCCCTCCAACGCAAACCTTTAATCTCGATGTCGAGGCCATCTCTGGCATCTGCGGGTGAGTCTTTTGGACTTCCTATCTATGTTTTGAAGATTTTTTATTTTATTTGCTAACTTGAGTGTGATTTAAAGCTCCATTTCCATTGCTTGCTGGGGTTAGTGAAATCTCCATCTGCAGTAATACCACTACTCATTTCAAACCCTTCGAGCTGACATCCTTCTCCCCACTAGTCGTTGTCTTCTCCCCTCAAATCATCCAGAACTTCCAACGAGGCAGTGCTGATGCGCTTTCAATCCAATTCATTATTGTTTGGCTATTGGGAGATGTCTTCAATATTTTGGGTGCCGTCCTGCAAGGCGTGCTTCCCACCATGGTATGCTATGACGCTGCTCCTTTGCGTGCTCGCGTGACTCTGCGTCTTGAGCTGACCAGGTTTGTTTGGCTTTAGATCATTCTTGCGATATACTATACCATTGCCGACCTTGTTCTTCTCGCTCAGCTGTTCTACTATCGGGGGTTCACTTGGCGAGACGACCCGACCCCGGCTCCGAAAACGAACGGCAATTCACCTGCAAATGGAGCTGCCGAGGTGCCTAACGAGCATACGTCGCTGATTCACAGGATTGACCACCATGGTCGACGCGGGTCCGACTGGTCCGGCTTCTCGCCGGCAGTGCCCCATCTCCCCGAGGCTTCGAGAACTCCGGAATTGCCTCCGACTGCGTTGCAAACCATTGCTTGGAACCTTGTCGTTATTGTCATGGTGTGTGCAGCTGGCGTCGCAGGCTGGTTCCTTGGCGAGAAAGCGACTGGTGGGAAGAAGTCGGCACCAAATGACAGCGGAGACTCGCTCCAGTTCAATACCTTGGGCCAAGTATTCGGCTACGTATGTGCCGGATTATACATAGCCTCTCGATTGCCACAGCTCATCTTGAACTGGAGGCGCAAGACCACTGATGGTCTGAGCATGCTGTTTTTCCTCTTCGCTTGTCTTGGAAATGCAACCTATGTCTTGTCGATAGTTGCATATGAGGCTCGATGTGGCGACGAAGCCTGTGAGCCAAACGAAGCCAGAAGACTCTATGGCAAATACATTCTGGTCAACCTCAGCTGGCTGGCCGGCAGCGCCATTACGCTCTTCATGGACTTTGGCGTTTTCGCGCAATATTTCATGTATAAGACGGAGGACGAGCATGACAACTTACGTGACGGAGACTTCACTGATGATGAGCAACATGTTGGTGGTGAGAATTGGGATCATCGACCCTTGCTGGAAAGACATGATTCCGCTAACCGGGGAAATTGAAGTCTGACGACGAGGTTATGTCTAATAGCTTACGTGATTTGGCGTGATGGTTGCTTTTATTTCTTTATTTTCTTCTGTTTTCTATACGGGACATGGTTGGGATACGGATGGATAAAAATTTAGGTGGGATTCGGTCACGGCAAGACATGGGCTATCATATGGCGGAACAATAGTACGATAAAACCAGACGGCCATCTTGCATTGTTATACTACCATGTTTGCATTGAAAATTAAAATAAAGCAGTGCTACTACGCCATTGAATCATAAATCTGGAATTCCGATGAAATTTGGCAAGCGTGAGGTCGAGAAACAGCTGAGCCTCAGATCCTTGGTCTTGACTTTCGTCCTGGAGCCTCCGCTTGTGTCCGCTTGCGACTCATAGCAACGGCTAATTGTATTACCGGTCCGGAACAGTTTTGCTACTGCATCTCGCAACCACTAACCCTAAAACAGCCTAGTCCTAGCTCCACCCACCAGCACAATAAAACTCCTCCATCGCATCGTAACTTTTTTTTCTCTTTCCTTCCTCTATCATCAGTTTGGGTTATTTCTACATCGTCATATGTTTAAATAATTCTTACTCATGGCGGCTCCGCATAGCGGCTTGCTGAGGGTTACACCTGATTCTCTGTGGGTTTCCTTCCGTTCCCGGCCTCCTAAATAGACGTGGATATGCTTTCCTAATCAGCCGCGGATTTCGACGACTCGAGAGGGCCGTGACTGTGGGCGTCTCCCGACATATTTTCTACCCATCAAACTGATTTGTTTGATGATAATGCTTGAGATTAAATCTCGATAATGAACTTGATACGTAGAAGCGGGAATCGGTTGGTTAGTTATGATACCTCGCGTTATGAGGCTCACATCCAGGTGTTTTGAGAATCTTCGAGGATATCAAGAGTTTTTGCCATTCCATCTGAGGTGTCGATCCAACCATAGAGACAGGATGATAGTGTGTATGCCGCGACAATGTCTGTAATCTCTACTTATCTAGAGAGACCAGTTAGTCTGCTGGTAAATGCCCTCCATTGAATCCATCCCAGCCAATTTGAATCTTGCGCTTCTGGCGACTTTTCAAAAATATTTTCATCACGTGATCCAGCCGTAAATTCTTCTTGGACTGTTGGAGGCTCGTCGGTGCACGGGCCACTCTGCGCGGCACTCCCGAAATTTTCTGACGGAAGTTCTGAGTCGTCGTGGGATCTTTCGGTTGCGACAGGTTTCTGCGTCCATTTTGCCATTGAACCTCCGCCATCCATTCTTCTGTTTCGCTTAACCGACTGCCACGATGTCGTCCCTATGGAATGCGTTCACAGGAGGCAATAAGCCAAATCCTCACAAGCAACAGCAGCCCCAACAACAGTCACAGCAACTGCCGCAGTCTCAGACCTTTAGCTCGCCCGATGCCGCCCCTCCTCTGAATCCTTACGACCCGACCGAGGGCCAAGGCGTTGAATCTTTCCTCCAAAGCTCGACCTTTGCCGACCCTTCGCAGCTCCACCCCCTGGCTGGATTGAACAGGGACACTCTCGAATACCTAACTCTTGAGGACTCTGTGCTGTCTGACCTTCCCGGCGGTCAATCAGTTATTCCCTCTCGAGGCTTCACAGACGATCTTTGCTATGGCACTGGTATCACATACTTGACAGCGCTGTCGATAGGAGGTGCTTGGGGGTTCCAGGAGGGTTTGAGGAAATCAGCTGGCCAGCCGCCCAAGCTGCGTCTCAATGCTGTGCTCAACGCCATGACGAGGAGGGGTCCCTTCCTGGGTAACTCGGCGGGTGTTGTGGCTATTACATACAACTGTATCAACTCCTTGATCGGGACCTTGCGTGGCCACCACGACGCATTCAACACGGTGGTTGCGGGTGGTTTGAGCGGTATGCTGTTCAAGAGTACTCGGGGTGTTCGGCCGATGATGGTGTCTGGTGGCTTGGTGGCCTCAGCAGCGGCAGCATGGGCGGTAAGTTTGAAACTACAGGCCCTCAACTCTCTGACAGTTTCTTCTCCATTGTTACTTTGAGGCTGATTCATAATAGATTGTACGACGATCATTCTTCCCCATCCCTGAGCCGCACGCCGAGCAGGCTCTATAATAGCAACCGCATTGGGGCCGACATGTAACGAATACTACGCAGAAAGTAGAAACAAAAAAGAGAGAAACAAAAAACCTTTATGTTGAACAACACGCCAATATTTAATCGACCATATACGAGGTGGCAGAAGTGGTCTCAGACAGGAAGTCGCAAGTGAAACTTTGTTGAATGCAGAGCATACGGAAAAGTTATGGGGAGTTTGGAATGAAAGCATTACGGTGGTCATAGATGATCTCTCCTCCCTTGAGTTAACTGTACATTATATCGGGTGACCGGTCAGCGAGCATTTAGACCATATAGGCTGGGGGCGTCTGGTCGTTCAATTTCAAGTTGGATCAAACAAGTATTTGAATTGCGTGTATGTGTGTGATGGCAGGTGATAAATGGTCCTTTCAGATGAAGTGGGGATCGGTTGAGACGATGATTTAGGACAGGAGAGGGATGTTGGCTCGAAACTTTGCAATAGTCGGAGAACAGCTGTTGGACAGCTGCTACCTCCCTGGAAAGAGAGCTCTCGGAGCTATAGTCTCGATGCGATAGCGAACTGAAATTAAACGACAATAATCAAAGACTGACGAATGGACGAAAACCCGAAACACCACCTACCAATCAGTTTCCAACCTGATAAAAACTCCAAGGTGGGATATAGAGGCACAAAGAACACCACCGACTTCTATAGATCCCTTCTTTCTTCTTTGAGTCGTCTTAGCTCGCTAGACATCTTCCCCACTAACAACTCTTCTCTAACAAGGACAGCTCACACTCGTTCAAAACGCTCGAGAACAAGAATCAAGAAGTGAGCTCGAATTGAAGAAAGCAATGTGTCTGCCGTGCTTCCCCTGGACGTGGACCCAGTACGAGGATCCCCTGGATTCGATGCCTGAGCAATCTGTTTGGGTGTTTGATGGCCAGTCGTGGTCACTACAGCGATTGGTAGGGTTTTTCTTTCTTTTCAATTTTTCTCTTATTTTGTCAATGTGGATTCAGCCTGTTTTCTCTTCTTGCGTGTGTTTTCATCGCCTTGGGGCGTCTTCTTGAGTGGTAGGTGTTGCTGCTCTGCCAGCTGTAGCAATCCGGTGGAAGAACTCAGTCGAGCCAACCCCTTTTCTTTTCTCTCTTTGGACCTTGTGCGTTCAACAAGCTGAAGGACATTTGAAGCTGGAGCAGTGTTTGCATAAGAAGAAAAAATTACACAATATTATTGTGTGCGTTGTCATCCAGTACCCAGCCATTCCAGCTTTCCAATATCCTCCTGGAATCAGAACCTCAACTCTTAACCAACTCCATCATTACTCCTTCCATCTTCCTTCTTCTTTTCTTAACTTTGTCTCTTGATTTTCGTCCCTTTGTTTTATCATCACCTTTGCCGCAGAGGAAAATGCCAGAGGTTGCTACGGATCCCAAGTCTCCCAAGACCCCTCGGCGGCTCAAGACTGGGGGCGAGGCCCTTCGTCAGGTGCATTTCCAGAGCCCAGGCAACAACAAGACTAGCAATGCCAACGGTCTGTCTCGGGAAGAGACCACTTCTTCTTCTTCTTCAACGAGTGGTGAACAGCAACAGCAGCAGCAGCAGCAGCAGCAGCCAAAAGTTAGCAATATCCAGCCTGAGAGCTTCCCTCAACTTGGTGTTCCTCCATTCAGCACACTTGGAGCTGGCCAGTGGCACACCGCTGCAGACCCTACCCAGAGCATCAAGTTGCCTGGTCAGCACCAGCAGCACCAGCAGCCGTTTGCAGGAGTTTCTGCCTTCCCAGCTGGCTTCACTCCCGCGCCACAACACGCTCACTTTTTCACGCAGCCTCCTCCTGGCGGTGCTCATCAGCTGCCCATCTATCACAGCAACAGCAGTAGCAGCAACGCCAACTTCGTCCATCCGACGGTGTGCAGCCCTTTTCTTCCACCTCTTTCCACCACCAGCATCACCACAAACACCACTACTCCCATCACCTATATTGGCCTGCAGCAGCCCCTGACTCCCCCGATCCATCATCATCATACCGTCAGCAACAACAGCATGGCCGACTACCAAAACGCAGGGCCTCTACCCATGGGCGTCAATTTCCAGCCTCCCGTGCCAGATACCACGTTTGGTCCTATTCCTCACGTCTATCTTCCTCGCTTTGACGGGGGTTTCGCGCCTGCAGGTGTTCAAGTCCGTCTCCCCTCGGTACAGTTTGTTTCCGCCCCTGCCGCTGCGTGCACTGCCACCACTGTGATTATGCCAAAGACGTACTATTACAACGGCTATACTTATTATGCAAGTCGACCCAAAAGCCTCTCGAGTTCGCTTTGATCCTGAGTTTCGTTCAAAAAGGCTGTTGTTATTGTTCTTGTTGTTGCTGGCCGAGTGGCTGTTTGTGTGCATTCTTCTTGTGTGGGAAAAAGAAAGAAAAGAAAAAACTATTTCATCTGATTCATACACTTCATTTTACTCTAATATTATTAAAATATATGATGAAATTAGCTAACATATTCATTCATAGCAACCAACTGTCGCTGGCTACCCAGTCGCTCAACCCAGTTACGTTGTCGCCCAGCAGCCCGCCGTCGTCCCACAACCCATTGCGGGCCAACAGCCCTTCATGATCAACGGGCAGCCAGCCGCAGTCCCGATCCAGCCCATGCAGGCCGTTCCCGCAATGGGTTTGAGTGGCGCCGCCGGCGGTGTGCCCGTCATAGCAGGTAATGGTGGTCAAGTCCCTGAAGTTTCTGGTTTGGGTCGCACCCCTGGAGAGGAGACTGTTCGGCAGCTCCAGTTTGCTCATTCAAACAAGTTGTTTGAACCCCAAGAGTTTAAACCAGCGGATGACGACCCTTCTCGTTTTTACTATGTTCGCGAGGTTGACGGTAATTGGACCCAGCGCAACCGTTTTACTATTGATCATCTTGGTGACTGCCGCTGGTATGTCACTGACGAGGGCTGGTTCTATGCTGTTCGTATGCCGAACTGAGCCATGAGAGTCTCATCAACTTCTATGGTATGTTTCTACTATTCCACAAGGTAGGGGAAGCTAAGATTACTGAATGTCTTCAAGACTTTCAAAATCTGCGACACAGGCATGCCCGGGAAATTGACCTAAGCCATACCGGTGTAAGTTATTACGCTTTTCAAACCCCTTTTGTCCCTATTAATTATTTCTAGAATCCTTACGATCGATGTATAGCCCAAACCGTGGTCACCTCGCGACTTTGATTCAGGTATACTCACTTTTATAGTGCTAGAGGTCTAAGAGGGAGCTGATCAATTATGCACAGCTGCTCAGATAGTCTCGGCATCCGAAGGAATATTGCTGCGGCTGAGATGGAATAAACTCTGATAGGGGAGTTAATATTCTTTTTGGAGGTTACGAGGTTTTCTTATGTAGGGATATGGGATGAATATGGAATATCTTCCTTCTACCTAATGCACCTCTGTGCCGGCTTCTAAATCGCATTCCACCCCAATTCCAACCATTCAGTATTATTCCTAGATTGAAGCCAACATCTTCGAAGAGTATTCAGGCGTAGAAATCGATTTTTTAATACTCTAAATATTTTAGCCATAATTACATTCGTCCTAGTATTACATTCTCCTTCCCTTTTAATGTCCTCTCGCGCCGTGAGTTGAATATAGGGTAGGCTAGTGTGCTTAGTAACGTCACTAAACATGTCATTGCAACGCCGAGGTTCATTGATCGCAACTTTCTATCTCATAATCAATTACGTACGATTAAGCACTTTCATCTCACACAGCCCCTTTAGGTCTTTGAATGGGAAAATAAAACCAAGATGCTCCTTATAGGATTGACTGGGTCGATTGCGACCGGCAAATCAACCGTATCCTCATTGCTCTCATCACCACCTCACTCTCTCCCGATTATCGATGCCGATGTAATAGCGCGCAAGGTCGTCGAGCCGGGTACAAATGGCTATAAAGCCATCGTCAAGCACTTTGGTTCATCAACTCCCGAATTGCTCGTCGCCGTCTCAGAAGCCATGCCAGAGGAGGGACCGGACGGCAAAGGACGACCCTTGAATCGGCCAGCCCTGGGCCGCCGCGTCTTTGGCAACACCCCCGAGCTGCAAAAGGACCGAGCGGTGCTCAATGGGATTGTGCACCCCGCTGTGCGGTGGGAGATGTTCAAGATGGTCGTGGGGTGTTACCTCAGGGGCTATTGGGCCGTGGTGCTGGATATCCCGCTGCTGTTTGAGAGCAAGCTGGATCGATTCTGCGGCGTGACCATGGTTGTGGCCGTGACGGAGCCGGAGATCCAGCTGCAGAGGCTCATGGGGCGAGATCCGCACCTGAGTCGCGAGGAGGCGGAGAACAGAGTGAAGAGCCAGACGGACGTGCGGGACAAGGCGAAGCGGTGCGAGGCGAAGGGGAAGGGGAGAGGCGTGGTGCTGTGGAATGATGGTTCGAGGGAAGAGCTGAGCAAGAGGCTGGCGGAGGAGATGGGCCAGTTGAATAGGCAGAGCCCGGAGTGGTGGGCGTGGTTGATGCTGGGGTGTCCGCCGCTGGCAGTGGCATTGGCGACGTGGAGGTTCTGGCAGAACGCGAGGATAAATAGGGAGTGGGAGCAGCAGCAAAAGAGAGAGTCGAAGTTGTGAGGAAATGTGAGAAATGCTTGGAGTGCGGTTCACTGGGAGTTCACTTTTGCGAGGGGGTGTTGCGGATTTGGCGAGCAATAGCAGCTGGCTGCCAGCTGTCTGCCTTTTGGGACTCTGTCCCCATCTTGTCCCAGCCTCCGCTCTTATCATTCTCCTCAATTCATGACTTTGTCTTCCTCCTGGAAAGCAAAGAGAGAATGGCATTTGGGATTGTTACTGATATTTATACCATCTATTCCCCTAAATGAAGTCTAACAAGCCTTGATACGTCGTACGCAATCTTCAACACCCCTTTGAGCGCCCTTCAGGAGGCTCGAGACAACACTCATGCTAGCTATCGACAGAGCATGACCAAACTCCTCTAACTCGATACAACCCATAATCTAATCGTCAGCCACCCCATACTGCAAA
The DNA here is from genome assembly GCA_930272545.1 of Sphaerostilbella broomeana. NCBI lineage: Eukaryota > Fungi > Ascomycota > Sordariomycetes > Hypocreales > Hypocreaceae > Sphaerostilbella > Sphaerostilbella broomeana. The sequence goes on from CAKNET010000022.1 coordinate 376,870, forward strand.
ATGCCACGACACAAAAACGGAGCGTCGATGTTTTGCGAATGGGTTGTCGGCAGCACCATCCCCTCTGCCCTCGGGCCTCTCCCCAAGCCTAAGCCCAAACCAAAACCTAAGAAACGAGATGTGATAAAGGTTCATGTTACTACGGATGACGAATCAGGGGATGATACCCTCACTGTCACGTACCCTAGATCAGAAAAGTCCAAAAGCAAAACGAGGAAGAACAAGACGAAAACCACCACTGCAAAGAAAGATGAAGCTCAGGCGGAGGAGGCGGAGACAGAGGAGGTTGTTGAAGTCATAAAGAGAGTTCGCTTTGAAGAAGAAATCGCACCTAAGAAATCAGCCATGAAGAAGAATGCTGCTCCACCTTCAGAGACGACATCGTCGGAATCAGAGGACGCAAAGTCTGAGTCGAGCAACGACGCCACATCATCTGAACAAGCAACCCCTGAGCAGAGCTCCTCAAACGCAAGCTCATCCGTAGAACCATCCTCGGAGGATTCAACCCAAGAAGCTAAACCATCCAAGCCCTCAAAAGCGCGAAAGAGCAAGAAGTCTGAAAAACCAGCAACATCAAGCTCTGACAGCGCGGTGGACTCAGACCCCCCTCACCCTACATGTCCATGTAAGGAATGCGTCTCGGCAAGAAAGAAGCAGAAACAGCAAGTCCATTGTGAAAAGAAGATAAAGAAGAAAAAGAAGCACGGAAGTAAGAAGGAATCTGAGACAGAGACGTCAGAGTCGGAAGCGGAAGATTCGTCGTCATCTTCGACACAGGAGAAGCCTAGTCCTCCGACAAAATCGAGAAAGGCTAAGAAGAAGGAGGCGAAAAAGCCAGATTCAGAAACGGAGGGTGAGACTTCGGAATCTGCAAAGGAAAGTGAGGCGGAAAAATCGACCAAGAAGAGCGTAGAGAAGAAAAAAGAGAATGAGGAGAAGACTGATAAGTCTTCAGGGAGTACTAAGACCAATGGGCAGGATAAGCAAGTAGGGGAAGATGGTAAGAAGAAAGAAGCAGAGGCGAAAGAAGACAAGGGTAATAAAGGAGATGAGGCTAAGAAAGATGAGAAAGAGGCAGAGAAGCCGAAGGAGACAACTGCCGAGTCGGCCACCCATAACAAGCCTAAAGCGTATTATCACGAAGACAATCACTATGCCAATTCTCGACGGCCTCACCTCATTGCCCCCATTCGATCCGAGGTCGTGCAGACAGAGCGAGTCGTCGAAACACCAGAGGACCCGCCCCCAAATGCGTTTTACGACCCCTTGCACAATGTCGTTCGAGTCTATCATGGATCGGTATACGGCCACCAGCAAGGGAACTACATCTATGCTCCTAGAGATGCAGCGGCGTATCTGCCACCACCACCAGCGCCACCAGCACCACCAGCACAATACGGCATGCCGCCTCCTCCGATGCAGAATCCATATTATCAACATGGATATAACCAAATGCCTCCACCACCACCACAGGCCCAACCACCGAATGGGTACGAGCATGTGCCCATCACGCAGGGAATGCCTTTCCAAGCTTGGAATTCTATGGTGCCACCTCCGGGGTTCCCTCCCATACAGCCTGGGTATGCTCAATATGCGTATCCTGGTGGTCCACCGCCGATACCACCATGGCAAGAGCAGACAGGTGACATTAAGGAGGGTAAAGGGGCGTTCAGCATAGTTGGCGGCACGCCAGATAGCAAGACTGGCAAGGGAAAGTTACCAGAGAACAATGTAGCGCCTACAGAAAAAGTATAGCTCCTATTTTATCATCATATAACCACAATTAATCCCAAGAAGATGAAGATGCTGACCTTGGCAAAAAGAAGAATCCATACTATCCGGGGAAGACTTCCCCATTTAGCAACATGGGAAGTCATCGCTCTGTCTCCAAGGGTAGCCCACGAGACGGCAAGGCGGCAAATAAACCAAGCGGCTCACAGAAAGATGGGAGCGGCGGCTCCAAGCAGGGTAATCAGGCGTCGGCGTGGGAAACTGCCTCGCGCAAGAGTGTTGGTGCTTGGGCGAATACAAGCGATCAGCAGAAGGGGACAGGTACATGGGCTGATGGTGCTGGCGATGGTAAGAACGGTAATAATAATAATAATGGCGAGAACAATCATGGCGGGTATAATGAGTGGAATAATACGAGTGGTGACAACAATAACAACAACAACAATACATGGGAGAACATGAACTCCGATCAAAACACCAACAATTTCGGAGACTGGGGCAATACGAACGAGACAAACAACGCTGGCGCGACTTGGGACAACGCCCCCAACGAACAGCAGCAACAACAAAGCAACAGCAATAACGGCAGTGACCAAGCTACTCAGAAAGACCAATCTTCCCGTAACGCACCATCTGCCACAATGGCAGACAACAACGTCGGCCCTGTAGCGTCGTCAAGCAACAACTCGAAAATGCCAGGGAGTTGGTGTTCCGAGGCTGGCGATACCCGCGCGTTTGTCGAGCCACCACAGCAGCAGTATGTGGCGCCAGTGTGGGGAGATATCACTGCGGCAGCAACGACAGGTGGGCAGGCTGATATGTGGTGATTAGGATTTTCTTTTTTGTTCTTCTTTTCTTTTTGGGTGAAGAAAAGAGGGATGGGGCTTGGTTTGCTTGGTTCGGGTGAATAAGGGGCCTGGTGATGATAAGTGAAAAGCAACTGGGCTATGGATGGGATAAGATTTACAGTTAAACTGAAAGGATCATGCAGCTTGAGTTAGTCTTGGGATCAGAAATTAGGTGAACGTGGTTCATGCGAACAATTTTGGACTGGAATTCATGAATGGCTTGCTGTGGTGATAGTGATAAGGGAGAAAGGAGCGTTAGGTAGAGAAGAGGAAATCTTGTGAGTCACATCTCTCAATCATCGATATTCGGTAGTTTTCAAGAAGAAAAATACTGCCCATATTGATTTGCTAATCTATATATCATCTAAAAGCACAATAATCTTAGGCTAGGTCCATCTATAACAACAATCGCAACAACACCCACATAAGCATCCATACCAAAACTCTTCATCTCCACATCAAAGAACCCAAAAGACACAAAAAAAACCCCCCTATACATCCATCCATCCATCTAGGCAGATCATTTCGATTGATTGCGTCTGCGAGCTTTTCTGCATTGATCCTCCTTGGCCCCAAGTCGTCGCAACTGATTAATCACATGCCTCTCAACTTCCTTATCCTTCCACTCTAGTCGCCTGACATTTTCAATCAACATGCGTGGTGGGACAAAACCCGGCGGACGCTTGATGTAGTCTTGCTTCTCGAGGAGGAGTAGGATATGTTTCATGACGTTCTGGCTGTGTAGATCGTTCCACCGGGGGTTCCAAAAGACTTTGGACCAAGTTAACCATCGGGAGTCCTTTTTCCGTTGTACCTGGATAGTTTTCCGTCTCTTCGACATAAGTCGAATGTTGATTGGTGGATTAGGGTGATTCTGTTGGCCGAAAGCGAGGATGGTGTTGCGAGAAACGCCAGGATTGTCTCTCATATGGCTCCGGGTGCCATCAGAGACCCAAGGGAAATAGTGAATTTTGCCACGATTTTCTCCATAGACCTTGAGTGGTGTTTTCTGAAGAATCTTATCGAGTTTGGAACTGGAAATCCCTTTGCTGCGCCGAGTGCTCGCACTACGAAACTGCTCAAAGCCTGATTGCAGTGCATTCATGGTACCCTCTTTCCATCTTGTCTTATCATCTTGAATCGAGAAATATCTAAAATTAGCCAAATACCTTTTCGAAAACGTAGTCTCCTTGTTTGTCATGCGACATTGAACATTCCCAAACGACCTGTGCTGGCTACGGAGTCCGACTTCAGCAAGAAGGGGCAGCAAGGCGACGACTGGCTTCAGTACCGCGGCTGCACAATCCGCGTCTTCCACGAGGGAGACATTGCCCTGACAAAAAGTCCCAAGTCTGAGTATTCGTAAAGCCAGGCACATCGACGCGACAGCGACAAGGTCACTGTTCCCAAAGTGCTCAATTACCCAGGGGTTTTCGGAGTCTCCGCGAATGCGGATGTGTCGGATAGCTTTTCGTTTGGCAGGCATTATGGCCGCTATATACGTGAGGCAGGCCTTTGTATCCTCAAACACGAATTCGTTGAACTGAGCAGATCAGAATATCAATTCCTATTCTTAAAAAAAGATGGAAGAAGACGACGTGCCCACCTTGTAGAATATGTTATGAGCCTCTTGATCATGCCAGAATAGACGACAAGTGCTCATCACTCTCGTGAGACATGTTGCCTTCGAGGAATTTCGTGCGAGAGAAAACCGCTCGGGCAAGGAGTCACTGGTGATATGCACAGGCTCAATCCATCCAGGCTGGTGAACGAGAAGAAACTCCCAAATCAAGCATCGAATCTAAGGGTCTTGTTAGAGCTTAACAAATCAATGATAATAAAGATTATATCCAATGAGAAAAATTGTTGAAATATGTCCAAGGTGATAATACCTCTGGTGGTAGTCGGGCAAACATGGAATTTCCATTCTTCGACCGCTTGAGCTGCTTTTGGCATTTTACGGAGGTTGTTGGCATTCTCAGGCGGTATTGCCGTCCGACAAGAGGGCTTCGTAGCTCAATAGGCATCTTCAAGAGACTCAATCGACAGCGAAGAAAATAAATGTTGATAAGAGGTAGAGCTCAGGAGTAAACGGGGCTTAATGTGAGATCAAGGTTGCGAATATAATGAAGAAGAGTAAGAATCGGATCTTTAGACAGTACGTCCATCATCTATTATAATATGTACAGCATGGGAAATGAGACATATTCGTGGAGAGTGAATACCAAAAAATTTCAACTGTTAAGAAGAGACACCGTCACAACGTTAGACAATCCAGAGGATCGACTCCCTACAATTGCCAGATAATGGACGACATGTATCATCTTCACTCAAGCGACAAATCACTCGCGTGCCTGATGCAGGAATCCGACGACAGTCTGTCAACCGTGAAGGCATTTCGCAATTCAATGATAAGGCACATGGTGTATTTTTCGATTCCTGAATACGAATATGCAGAGCAGGCAGTAACACGTTGGGGATATCATATGCAGAATACCAAAACACAATATTCGCGCCTAGAAACGGGATAGCTCGATGAATATGGGGGGCCTATCATGAACGAGAAAAAATGAGTTACTTCATTTCTTGTCCGAGGATTTCTTCGCTTTGTCCGACTTCTTCTCCTTGTCTTTTTTCTTGTCCTTGTCGGACGTCGTCTTCTTAGATGAGGACGACTTTTTAGATTTGTCTGACGACTTGGACTTTTCTTTCTTCTTGTCCTTGTCCTTTTCCTTGTGCTTCTTATCTTTATCAGTGGACTTCTTCCTCTCGTGGCCAGACTTTTTAGACTTCTCTTGCGGTTTCTTTTCCTTTTCCACAGCGTCAGTCTTTTTCTCGACCTGTGGCTCAGCTTTGGTGTCATCTTGAACATTTTCTGCCTTCTTTTCTTCAACTTTGTCGTCTTCATCATCACTGCCACTGTCGCTGTCATCTTCATCTTTTTCGTTAACAACCTTCTCCTTTGCCTTATCATCATCAGTAACGTCGTCATCATCGTCATCATCATCATCATCTTCATCTTCTTCCGTCTCTTCCTTCTCCTCATCTTCATCCTCTCCTTCATCCTCTTCTTCCTCCTCCTCTTCAGATCCTTCTTCGGATTCTTCGTCTGAATCATCCTCCGACTCTGACTGCTTTTCTTTCTTCACATCCTCTATCTTGGCATCTTTGGTCTTGATTTCTTCCTTTTTGGGACTTGCCTCAGTTGAAGTGGCTGCGTTGGTTGGTTCTCCCTTAGCCGATTCATCCTTGGTCTCTTTTTTTTCCTCGGGCTTCTTTCCATGGACCTTTTCACGAAGAGTCCTTAAGCGAAGCTCCTTGGCCTTTTGAGCAGCCTCGTCAGCAACAGAGCGCATAGGGAGTGTGGCAGTTGGTTTGGAAGTCTCTGTTTTTGTATCTTTCTTTGTCTCAGGGCCAGCAGGAGCCGGGGGAGGTGGAGGTGGCGGAGGAGGAGGAGGAGCAGAAGCAGCACCCCCAGACTTGGATTCAGATGTGGCCGTAGCCGCTGCAGCCGCTGCAGCCGCACCAGCAGCGGCTTTCTTGGCGGGCTTTTTCTTGATCGGTTCGGGAAATTTGTGGTGAATGTTGGGGATCGTGTGCTCGTCGTAGAATATTTTGACGTGCTGTTTTAATTCGCGATACTCGTTCCACTCCTCAATCTCAACAATGTCCTAGGATAAAATTAGCTATCACCAGCGGCGGCAACTAGGTAGATTGAACACAAACCCCTATCACTAAGCCTTCCTGAACTAGCCCAGGCAGCTTCCTCACCCGGCCCCCAGGATCCTTGCCAGCCCTGCGGCCCCATAGCATACGAGCCTTCTCATCTGTAGCAATATCCAATGCCTTGAAGGGTATCCGGTTCGCTCGAAGAATTGTCTCGAGGCGCGAGGTTGCGGTCACGATGTGCGAGGAGCCAGCCGTCAGGGACGTGTAGATGTACAAGGCGGGGTCGGTCGAGTAGGCCGCCATGTTAACAGTCGCACAGGGAGGCTGCGCAACCCGTGATGGCTGTATAGCGTTTTCTCGAAGGGACCGACTCCTTCTACTTGGTAATCTAGTCTCTAAAGGCGTTCTGTGTACAAAAGGGGGTTCGTGTACGAGCAGCGTCGTAGGGGAAGCAGCTCTAGGCGGACGTGGGGTGATTTAGCATTGGGCTCTGACGATGCCCCGCTATGGCTGAACACGGGAGGGGAGGGGTGACATGCACAAACGCCATGCCAGGTTCGGATTGAGCCACCAAGGGGATTGGAGTTCACTTATTCAGGCTCTCCGAATCTCCCTAAGGAAAATTAAAAATTAAAATTAAAATTAAAAAATCTGCATTATCATCTATGGAGCCCGAATTGATTCTCGAAGGTCATTAATAGATTCCATAGACGAGATGGCCTCCTGGGGAAGCCTGCTAGAAATACAGTCCCGTTCTGCCAGCATCACAACATTCATTACGTAGACCAAGTAGGACTCTTAAAAGACAATCAGTTCTCGTATCCCCCCTCCCGCATTACTTCAACGTGTATAAGTTTCGCTCTTGAGGTGGTTAACTGCAGATTTCTCTCATCCTGACTACACCCTATGGGCATGTTTGTATCCGTTCTGTCTTAGATGCGAATGAAAGGATATGATATCCGTCGAATGGAATTAGTGTAGGAATGCGAAAAGTCTTGTGTCCCACTGCATATGGCAGAGTGAGACTGAGTCAAGGATAAGATTCTTCAGCTCCAGGTGCGGGAAAAGGCAGCGGCCACGTGTGTAATTCAACTTTCGAGCACTTTCCAGTAGCCTCTCTACTTTCAAGGTAAAAAGAGTCGAGTCATGGCTTTTGGCAGTTTCCTTCCATGCCTGGATGGTGTTTGTATGGAATGTCAAATCCTTTTCTGCAGTTGCTTTCCAAGTGCTTCTCCAAGTAATGGACGACCTGTGATGCTTCCTCGAATATCGAAATATGGCTGCTGCCTTTCGACTATAGTACCAAATCTCCATAGTCTCCAAACAGGGCATGCGTGAGGCAGCCCGTGCTGCAGCTGACAGCAAACTATTGACATACTCCTCGTTTTCCCTTGGTCTAAGCACGGAGCATTTCAAAGCCAAAAACTGGAGATTTGGCCAATATGGCTGGCTGGTAATGTCTCTGAGGCCAGACTGACACGGACGAAAAGGCCAAAAGAACTCTGCACCTTGGCGATGAAGGGTTGTGGAAAAATGCGTCAGCTGTTGACTTGCTTCCGCCAGCATTGTACCCAAAGTGGCACCCGGCTTGCCCACTGGAGCATCACACATGATATGTGAATTAGCCCGTTCATAAAAAAACAGTCGTTCAAGTGTGGGTGGAAGATTTGGTAAAAGGTATTTCCGAAATTCTGAGTTTTTCGGTTAGTATATGCTTAGCAAAGACTTGAAGGAAGTTGGAATAGTTTACCTTGTTTATAGACCTCTTGAATCTCTGCTGTGACGTCCATGCATTGTTCATGTCGAAAGACTCGCAGTGTTTTGAAACACTCCAGTAGAAGTTGCGCCAGGGACTTGACGGAGATGTTACGATAATTTTGTCGTCGAATACACAGCTCTTTGACAAGATCAACTCTTGGAAGACCATATGAGTGGTTGGAGGGTTTTCTGTGACCGATAAAGTCCAACGCCAGAGATGAGGTGCCTCGAATTCTCTTCTTTTCGCCGACAGACTCTGGACGGTTGAACCCTAGCCCCTGTAGTCCGTGGAACCTATCTGTAATATTCATATGTTCAATAGCTTTGCCAGCATGGTACAGAAGGTAAGTAGGCATGTACGCCAAGTCTGTTTCAATAACAAAGGGGTAGTCATCATGGAGCCGGACGTCTCGGTAAACATGCTCGCCATCACTTGGGGAGTGGGCACTGAGCTCTAAGGTGATTCCATGGCTGTCACAACTAAACCTATTGCCCCGAGCGAGTGTGTTGAGCAATTTTAGTATTGCCTTGGAAAATATACGATTATTCCTATCATTCTTGCGGTTAATATTGTGCTCGCTGCTAGTTCATTGCATTGACATATCATCTGTACCTGTAAATTGTTGTTTCATCCTCTTCTGTCTTACAGGATGGACAATCGTATCTATTAAGCTTAATCTTCAGCCAAAGATGCCGTATATACGCGAGTCTTATACTCTTGTTGGCCCTGGTAATGTGGTCAAAGGAAAGCAGAGCGGATGGTTCCAAGATAAGACGATGAAAGCTCCTCTTTTCAAAAAAGACCTGCCATTCCCGAGAGACACTTGCATACTTAGCCAGACTGATTTTGGGTCGGAATGTAAAGCCATAGTCCCCGGCCAGCCTGTTTAGTATCCTGTCCCGTATTTCGGGTGGCAGAGTTGACCACATTATTGTAACAAGATTTTGAAGATGGTATTCTTCATTGCGGAAGTGGGGGAAATGTAAAAGGGCAGATGAATTCGACCATTTTCTTATAGGATTTTGGAACTGGCATATGGAAAATAACCGTCAACTCAATGATAATTGAGTTGGTTGGAGGCGTCGTGGCGAAAGTCTCTTTGGTGATCGTACAGTTATCGTCAAGGCGCCGAACCCGCCAATTTTTGACAAAGCAGTGAGTAGAATCATGTTGCGAAGCTATCGCCATAATATTTGTGAGGAACATGCTTTTGATCTGATGGGGTTTGCTATTAATGCCATTCGTCTCTTGGAGCTCAACATCTACAGAGTTGTTCAACCGGATTGGAACTGCTGGACCAGACCATTGGGCCAAATTTTCTTGCATCAGGGCTAAAAAAAGATACTGTCACTTGAAGCTTAAAAGAGGATTCTTCTATAAAGTTGGGTAAGGATTGAGATATGGTCGTTTGCATTTGAAGTCCCACAATGACTGAGTGGTTGAGGATACCTGAAGTTCCAAGGTTGTTCGCAGGATCGGATGACTAATCCGGGGTTATCGACGACCAAAATGGAGCAACCAAGTTGCTCCTTTCAGTTTCAAAACTCGCATATCTCATCATAGCGCATGGCAAAAACAATCGATTCATATTTGTTCTTGATCTCTTTCACCACTCCTGAAACCAGCAGCTCTTTGGCCCCTTGTCCGAAAAGCTTTGTTTCTTTGCCCTCTCTCCCTGCGGGGAAATTTCTTTTTCACTGCGTGGCGTTGCCAGCAAACAACTTTTTTTTGGCGTTCCACAACCATGTCTCGCCCGCCCGTCTCCGCCCCACGAGTCAGAATAAATAATCAGAATCGGAAGCCCGATTAAATTTAGCTGTGGAGTGTAGGAATCTTGTCAAGACTGGACAGTATCGATAAGGGCTTGTGAAATCCTATCGACACGGTGCGAAAAAATCAGCAGAAGTCACTCAATGATTTCAGCTGGACGTGTGCCAGCTTTCGACCACCCTGCGGATCTACTGCAAGCGTTGCTTCGCCAATGACTTGGGCGTCAATGTTTGGTCTGATGTAGAGCGACCGCAACAGGACGGAAGATTGGCGGCCATCAAGTTTCACAGCGTTGGAAACAGGCATCATAGGGGGCCAAGCTGAGACGGCCTTAGGCCTCGATATGAAGGACCAGGAAACACAAATGAAACGCCGTAGAACAACCAGCCTGCTAACTTCGCGCCAATTTCACGGAAATAAGGGGGAGAAGAGGAATGCAACCAAGCGTCGACACCAACAACCCACACACGCTGTTCAGTGAATTGCGTGGCGATGATGACAGAAAGCGAAGGGGAAAATTCTTTCAGTCCACATCGACTCAGACACGGCCTAGATCACCTTTCTTTGTGCTCTATGAGCATCAAATAGCTGCTGAGATTGCATCAACCCAACAACCCAAAAGTCAAAAAGTCTGCCGCATGGCTAATCCCGGGTTTCGGATGCAACGGTAGTCCAACGGAAAAGAGGGCTAGGCATCTAGGATCAGCTTCCGAGCAACCATCCATGCAAGGTACCGTGTTTATGACCAGTGAGACGCTGCAGTGCGATCCACAGCTGGGCCATTGCCTCCAGAAATGCCCAATCACGACATGTGCCTGGATTGCGGCGCCCGCCTTACTCGCCAGCTCATAGAGGAAATCCACTTGCCGATGGATGGTCTACGCCATCCAGGCTGACCGAGCGCCAGGATCCCAACGGATCAACCAAACGTGGTCGTGGGCTTGTGGTGCTGTCAGAGATTTCGGCCGTGGCCAGTGGTTGAAGACGAAAGGAAAAAGTCCCGCTCCCGCACCTCCCTTGCGTCTTTTCTTTCTTCTTCCCACCAACTCCACGTACGTATTTATCACGCTCACTATCCGCTCTTTCAGCTGTCTAGACGACACGCCTTACGCGCCCGATTCATTCTCTCTTTTAGAATCCATTCTCTATATTGCTGATAAAGCCCGGTACTTCTTGCCCGTTGCTCTCATTGACGGTTCGCCCAAACGACACAGTCGACACAATCCTTAAGACACAGTTCTTTCAAAACATCAAGCTACGGCTCCAACTTCAACTTTACTCACTCATTGAGCCTCACTTTATCAATCAATCAATCACTCAAAATGCGTTTCACCAACATCCTCGCTGTTGTCGCCAGTGCCTCCGTGGCTGCTGCTCAGTACGGTGCTAGCACTGAGACCTTGACCAAGACGACCACGCACACCTCAACCATCACTCAGTGCCCTTCCACCGTCACCAACTGCCCAGTTCGCTCTACGGCTGCCCCTGTGACAACTTCCTCATCAAGCTCTGTTGAGACTACTACGTCTGCTGCAACCAGCACCTCCATTGAGACCTATTCTGCCCCCGAGACCACCAGCAAGGCTCCCGTTTGGACTGGCTACAACACCACCACCGCTGCCGCCCCTAGCGGTGTTGCCCCTAGCACCATCATCACTCGTCCTTCCGAGTCTGTGCTCCCTACTGGTGGTGCTCCCAGCACTGTTCCTGCCGCTGGTGCTGCTTCTCAGAGAATGGTTGAGACTGGCGTCCTCGCCGTCGCTGTGGCTGCTGCTCTCCTTGCTGTCTACTAAGCATGCTAGTTGGTTGCCGGTCTGAGCTGATTACTGCCGCCTCTACCGAGGCCAAAAAATTAATCTTCTATTCTTACACTTTTACTGTGGAAGAGAGTTGTTCTTCGGGGAAGATGCTTGGTGTTTTTCTGGCGGTTTTTCATTGTGGAGAGATACACTTTTTGCGGATGGATACCCGGTGTTTCGGTTTTCACTTCTTGCTCTAGACGAGCAGCTGGAATGCTTGACATGGATGTCAACCACCAGCGAGTCGCACTTAGACAGTTTCTACTTCACCTAGCAGCTGTCTAGCGAATATTGATACCAGGGTCTAACGACCCATTGAGATGAGACACGATCAAAAGTTTAGATTCTACATTTCAATATAGATTTGTCTTATCGTTTTCTAATGAATGCTTGTGATGGATAGTATGTTATCTGCATGCCACACGTGAGTCTAATCGACGCCGTCATTTCGTGACCAGTACATAAAGGGCCAATGTAGTTAACCTCACCGTTGACCCCTACATAACATGTTAACAAGTTTATCCAGTTCTTCACGAAGAGTTTGATGAACACTCATCATATTATAGAACCCATTGCACTGCATAACGAGACTACTGGATGGAATCCGCTTAAATTGCATAGGTCACACGCCATCTTGCCTTAACATGATCACCCAGTCCAGGATCAGCAATTCGTAGCGGCGTTAACTTTTAGAAACCATGTGCTGTGTCACGGAGAAGGAGAATAGGCATATATACCCGGGCAAATAGGATACACGACGGCTAAACTGTGAGCTCTGCGCGATTTGGAATAGATTCCACTGCGGGTTAGAATGGTCAGGTAGAGCGCTGCCGGGGAATTACCCCAGGTAGGTAGGTGAGCTGGAATACGCTTAACGCCCGGTGCTATCTATTTTGCGGCGGTTGAGCCGGCTACGCCAAGATATCTTGGACTAGAAACATTTCGGGAAGATCTGCGACATCAAACCACGTTTTTGGTGTTTGAACGAACGGCGGTGGACTGGCATTAGTATCACGAGTTTATAAGGTTGAGCTAAGAGGTAGACCGCTTGACTCGAAGCATGGACAAGTGCGGCGGAAGCAGGTCTAAGTTCTACCGGCTCAACACACACACTTAGTGGTGTAAGGCTAGGCTCCGAAACCGCCATTTCGGTTCCTAGTGAATTATATCCATGTTGCCGTAATTGGTGCCTCGAGAAAGAAATCATTTGACGGACGCCCACGCCAAGATCTTCTAGGCTACTATTGCTGTCATATAGAACGACCAAAACAGGGAACCAGGACGTATAAGCAATAATTAGCAGCAACCTAAAGGGCTTGGTTTGGGAGAGGAAGCAGTAAGACACTGTAGCCTAAAGAAGACGGAACAGCAGTGACACACGCCCGCTGGCCCCCCCCTAACAAAAGCCAGCACGGCACACCTCAGGTGTTGTCGGTGAGGCTGGCGATGCTAAGCTGACATGAATAGACCTAAAAAAGAATAAATAAATACAAAAACGCCGACAATGGTTATTCAACCCCCCTCCCCCCCTGGTGTGCAAAGCCGTGTAAATCGCGTGTAACGTGGATGCGACGGCTCGGGAAATCCTCGTGATTGATCTACTTACAGGGAGGGAGCTGCCGCGTTCGTTCCTTGCTTGTATAGAAGAGCCGTTGATTGGTCGGTGACAATGAGATTGAGATTAACAACTTGCGATGCCGGGGGGGGGGGGGGGGGGGGGGGGG
>CAKNET010000023.1:0-86808 GCA_930272545.1 Sphaerostilbella broomeana
TTTAAGTTGACGGTTGTTTTTTTTGGCCCGTTTTTGGGGAAAGCTGCGAAGGTTAAGGTATGTGGTTTACCCCCCCCCCCCCCCCCCTCCCCCTTTTTCTATTGTTCGTTTTTTGCTTTTGTTTATTTGGTTTGTGCGTTTTGAGTGAATGTGAAGGGGGCTAACGTTCATTGGGGCTTTAGGTTTCTGGCTTTGATCCGAATGTTGATGGGTAAAACTGGATAATGATCAACTACTGTTGTGAGGATGGAGTAGTTAGGCTTGAGATTTGTCCTGAAGTATGGTGTATGTCAAAGTTGGGAACATCATTGGATCAAGACGGATTATATGCTATTCTACGATGTTTAAACATGTTGACTTGTGCCAAACGTCCTCAAAGTGAAAGGCGGTATTGCAAATAATCTCGCGAGATTTATTTCTCTTTTGGTTCATACCTCGATTTGTTGACCCAGCTATGTTTTCCCAGCCGTTGACCTCAGCGGCTACTGGTTCCCCATAGTGCTTAATGCGTCCACACATCATAAATTTCTCTGCTCTAGGTAAAATGCGTCTTTGGCCGCTCTAACAACTCTCCATCCAGCAAGATATCCAGCTTCTCGTTGTAAAAGGACACCAGCCCCGCGATTCCTGCACTTTCATGCGTAGGCAGCCTATAATACCAAGCGAGATTCTTAAACTCGTTGCCATCGACAATCACATCGTAATACTCGGCATCGCCTTTATAGGGGCAAGAGGTCATGAGGTCACTGCGTCGCAGAGCGGACTGCTCGACGCTCCCTAGGGGGAGGTAGTACCGTGTAGGGAGGCCAGTCTCGTGAAGGTGGACGGAAAAATTGGCGGAGGCAATGGTTTTGTTGGCAACTCGGACTTCAATGTGGCGGGTGGAGGGGAGGAGGTCGATTCGCTTGAAGGGGTCTTTTGGGTGGACATAGATGGGGATGTCTTCCTCGAGCCATTTGTCTGTTGTCGTAGGTCAGCCAGTGTGAAAGAAGTGGGATTATGGAGAGAGGCGTTAGGACAAACTATGGGGGATTGCTCATACCCATTGATCCGAATTCCAGTCTCACTAGCCCAGCTAAAGCCCCTAAGCTTCGATCATCTGAGAAGCGTAATACCCGTTCAGTTTTGCGCTCTGGGATGCCGTCTTTCGCGGTAGTTGTGAGTTCAACCACAGCTGCTCTGTTCACACCATCGCTTTTGATAGACTTGCGATCTTTGGTAGTGCAATATTTCAGCTCTGAAAGAGGAAAATAATATTGCGGGTAGAATTCGTGTTCCCAGACCCAGACGGCTTTGGTTGAGTCGATGATGGTGGTATGGTTGAAGATGACCCTGACACGACGGTCTGTGGGGACAACTTTACGAGGGCCATTTCTCAAGAGGTAAGTGGCGAGATCGGATAGACTGTGGTAGAATGAAAATAATGGAGGTTAGCCAAAAGAAAAAATGAAAGGCCTAGATAGATGCAACGTGGATCAGGGGATTCTATGGATCGACCCGATAGAACGGAAACGCCACCGGAAGCAACCGAGACCAGGCGGCTGCTTGCGGGGAAGAGAAAAGCAAAGTGCGAAAAGTAGGAGGAAGAAGATGAAGAGAGGGGGAAGATATGGAGGAGAAGAAGACGAGAAAGAAGAAGAGGGAAAGAATAAGCAAAAGTATCCCACTTACTCTGTTCCAAAAGCTCCGGGCCGTGACATGCTTGTCTAGAGAGCAGATGTGTCTGGTTGCCTCACGGAAATTGAAAAGCGGGTTATTTAATATATCAGTTAGAATTGGGTGTGGGGTTGAAGAAGACTCAAAGACTAGATGACTAGCCAGATGAATATCTTTCCAGGTGGTAGAGAATCAGGAAACTGAGAGAGGCGAGAGTGAAGGATGATAATGATGGATGAAAGGGAAAATCCGGTCTGACTTTCGGCTAGTTATGTATCCGTCCCCTACTAAGACTCGCTTCTGTAAGAACAACGAGACTGAAAGGGAAAATATTAAAAAAAATAAAAATAAAAAATAAAAATATTAAAATAAAAATAAATGGCAATAAGATTGGAGATTTGGAGCACAGCAATAATTAGTGGCGAAATACCCCGCAAGCTGCTGTATGACGCAACAGTTCAAGGATGTGTTCGCAACAGGGTATCGATTTTGGAACAAAAAACGACGTGGAATAGGCAGCAGAAAATAGAGGCATCACGTCAGCAGGACATTGGATGGCGCCGCGCAGTGGAACATGGAGATTTTATTGTCAGGAGACCAGAAAGTACGACAATCCCATAGCTAGAGAAGTTTGTGGATGTGGTGCTTTCTATTTGTCTCTGAATAGGTGGGGGAGACATTCCTTTGTTGATTTCGCTCTGTAGATCTCATCATGACAATAGGGATCTGCGAAGAACTGAGAATACTACTGGTACATATAAATATGCCTATATATATATACGTATAGTATATATAATATACGAAATGAATTTATGGGTTGCTGTTTCTCTTTCAGCTGACCTTGTCATTCATACATGCCTAATACACCTAGGTGTGTCTATATGTGGCTGCTGTGGCTTCTCAAGAAAGACAGGCACTCCTACACCCAAATCTCAGCCTGCCTTACTCGGCACCTCGACGGCGGTGATCGTTGTTT
The DNA here is from genome assembly GCA_930272545.1 of Sphaerostilbella broomeana. Lineage (NCBI taxonomy): Eukaryota > Fungi > Ascomycota > Sordariomycetes > Hypocreales > Hypocreaceae > Sphaerostilbella > Sphaerostilbella broomeana. The sequence continues at coordinate 2,633 of CAKNET010000023.1, forward strand.
TGTATGATTCCCCAAGATGATGACCGGGGAACTCCACAATAAGCATGCCATCATCAAGTGGGTGGCCACAGCGCCATCTAGAAGCCAAAGACGGCGTATCCTCTCAGCCACTATACTGTAGTCTAGAAACGCCAGGCAGAGAGACCCAACAAGCAAAGGAGGAATATGAATTTTGATATGTCATAGATGGGCTCAATCAAGGGATGAAGGAATAGACGGGTTGATAGGCGGATTCGAAGTCCGCTGCCGCTGCCTCCGTATGCGGCCCGAGATCTTTAGCGCCAAAGGCGTCGTCGGAATCTATCTCCGTTGGAGACGACTTCTAACATGCATTAGATGAGTCAACGCAGCAAGGAAACCGTGTACCAGGGGCTATCAAGAAGCAAATCTTGTGGCGCCTGACACTCATCCATTGCCGTAACCTCTTACAAACATCTTCCATCATATTATACTATTCATGTCTCTGACCAAGATTCTTGAGGCCCACCAGCCCGAACTCTCCTCATACGAGGAGTTGTATAAACACTTCCACACGAATCCAGAACTATCCAACCAAGAGGTAGAAACCGCTTGCACCATCGCGAAGCATCTGCGTAATATCTCGCCGGATTTCGATATCCGCTCCCATATCGGAGGCCATGGCCTTGCCGCCATTCTTCGCAACGGCCCCGGTCCGACTGTGCTCTCACGCGCCGACATGGATGCCCTCCCTGTTGAGGAACGGACGGGCCTCACCTACGCTAGCACGAAGCGAGTCGTTGACACTCATGGCCGAGAGCAGCCGGTGATGCACGCCTGTGGTCACGATATGCACATCACCTGCCTCTTGGCATATGGCCAACTCATGGTCTCTGCCAGAGACTGCTGGCACGGCACTATTGTCCTTGTCTTTCAACCCGCTGAGGAGCGTGGCACCGGAGCGCAAAGCATGGTGGACGACGGCCTGTACGATCCTAATCGGCATAATGTCCCTGTCCCGGACGTAGTATTCAGCGGGCACGTCGTTCCCGCGCGTGCTGGAGTCGTCGGCATCCGTCCTGGTACCATGGCCAGCTCTTGCGATAACCTGCGCGTTACGTTCCACGGCCGTGGAGGACATGCGTCGATGCCGGAGCGTCTTGTGGACCCTATTGTCATGTCAGCCAGTGCGGTTCTGAGGCTTCAGACCATAGTCTCTCGTGAGATCCACCCCAGCGAGCACGCAGTAGTTACGTGTGCGAGCTTCGTTTCTGGAACGTCGGCGGAAAATGTCGTCAGCGACGATGCGACCATTACTATTGACATTCGTGCCAACAACCAGGAGACGAGGCAGAAGCTGTACGATGGGGTGGTGAGAATCGTGCAAGCCGAAAGTGTTGCCTCCAACGCAGTTGCGGCACCCACGATTGTCCTAACACGTACCTTTCCCGTTACTGTCAACGACGCCAAGGTGACTGCACGGGTGGGAGAGGCTTTCCACGATCATTTTGGTGCTGGGGATGAGAGTTACGTTGCGGACTATCCGCGACTCAGTTTCAGCGAGGATTTTTGCATTCTTGCGTCTGCTGTTGAAAAGCCCTCCTTGTTATTCGCCTATGGTTGTGCAGCACCAGATAAAGTTGATGAGGCGAAGCAAGACGGTACATTAGCTGAGAGCATACCAGGGAATCATAGCTCTCTCTTCGCGCCGCAGATATTTCCGACGTTGCAGGTAGGTGTGGATGCGTATGCTGTGAGCGCTCTGGCTTGGTTAGGTATCAAATGAACAATCAGGTAAATAAATAGCGGTCCGTTATGAAGTACCTACATGATAGAGGTTGCATCCATGGATGATAGGTGTATGCCTATCTCACCTGAGGAAGCTGTGTGTTGGTTGCTATAGCACCACCGCACGTGGGGAGAGGTAAGTCCACGAATGTATTCCTGCGATAGTGGCTTAAATTGTAGCTTATGACTTGTAGCATATATAAAAGGATTAGACTATTAAAATGGTTTGTTGACTGGCTTCTTGGAATAGGATTACTTTCGTCGCTGTTAAAGCATAGTATTTGTATATTCTAGCAGAAGTGGGCCATCTGGAAGTGAGATACAATTTCTTTGGCAAATTCACTACAAAGAATAAATGAAACTTGCCAGATGGCGGTTATGACAATTAGTGAGGAGTATAGCAGCCAGTTGCGCAAAAGTGAGCGAAGATTCAGTATGGACTCAAGTGCCAATGGCTCATTCACAAGGTTTCTTTCACAACTACCCGATTAATCGATATTTGACCTCAGAAAATGAGAAATAATGAGATTACTGAATCAATAGAGCTACTGTATAAGTTTGAATAAAGATAGTTTAGTATGGTGTAGGTAGGCTAATAAACTAGTATCTCCGCGTGACTCATACTCGAGATACACACAAATACATTGAAATGATTATATGTGATTCTTAATATAGTAGAATGCGGATGAGGTGAATTCGGGCATTTCACTCAGTTCCACGACCGTCGCAGACCAAGGTCGTGGGGGCAGCAGCAGAGTGCTCCGCATGGTGGTGTCTATTCTATCAAGGTTGGACAAGTTACCTAACGGGGTTTACTTTTCTTTTGTCATCAAGCTGCACATATGTAGACTGTAAGAGGTATATATGGTGGCACATAATACTCCCACGGGACTATCTATCTTATGCATGGCTGTGAGATAGATGGTGGGTAGAGGCAATCATGGTACAACGAGCAATTCAACTCCGCGGCGGACGCACACAAAGATCAGAAGCAACCTTCGTTTTCGTGACGCTTTGCATTTCATGTGAGCTCCTCGCTTAGAATTGGTGGCATCTGTACGGAGTATAGGCCTGGCATCTGGGAACTAGTATAGTTACTTGAGGCTGAGCAGCCAACCAGCCATGTTGAGACTCCCTCCCGTTCGACCGAGGCAACCCGCCGATATGGTAGACAGATACATGTACCTTAGATATGCGGGATTGGAGCACTCCATACGTTCGCTCAACTCTCTCTTTAGTGGCCCTATTAAATGGCGTGTGTATCAAATCGCTTTGCTCATCTGCTGCCGCCCCAACAAACCAGATCCGACCGGCGATCCTCGGTGGACGAATGCGAAGCCATGCAAAGCCATGCGCAAGCCATCAAGCCATCCCCCCAAGACTCCACTACAGAATGCCTGTCGAGTTTAGTTTGAAGGCATCCTATGAGGGATAGTGGCAGTCTGTGAATTGTGTGAATGCTGTATGATATGATTTTTAATTTTAGGTTGATTCTTTTTTTTTGTTCTGTGTCCCACCTTGGAGTTGGTCATCGTCGTATTCAGCTCAGACACAATGAGGCCCCCAAGTGCCAGTATTGGGCTTTTGCGCCATTCAGCGCGGCAGTCAACTGCCAGAGCTTCACAGAGCTTCTCGTGTGCTACTATTGGTACCATTACTACTATACCACAACTTCATCGTATTCGTGCACAAAGCACGGCTGTTGAAGCTCCTATTGACTATGGAGCTATACCTCCTCCTCACCCTCCCTTTCAGCAGCAGCAGCAGCAGCAGCAGCAGCCGCAAGACGACTCCATCTCCAACATCGACAAGAACAAGATCTTTGCTGATGCTGTCGCCGCGACAAAACCACGTAATAATTGGACAAGAGAGGAAATCTCGTCAATTTATTATCAGCCTCTGCTAGAACTGACCTACCAAGCTGTGAGTTACAGAAACAAAAACAAAACAAAAAAAACAAAAAAAAAAACCACCTCGAATCCCACAGCAGAGACTTACTGACCTTGCCCAACTTATCCAGGGCAGTCTTCATCGCCGATTCCACAGTCCCGGTGAAGTCCAGCTCTGCACCCTCATGAACATCAAAACCGGTGGCTGCTCCGAAGACTGCTCATACTGCGCCCAGTCCTCCCGCTACGCCAAAGACACAGGTCTCGTGGCGAAGCGTATCGAAAGCGTCGAGTCGGTCCTAGAAGCTGCTCGCAAAGCCCGCGACAATGGCAGCACGCGGTTCTGTATGGGTGCTGCGTGGCGGGACATGCGTGGCCGCAAGACGAACCTGAGGAATATCGTGGAAATGGTAAAAGGTGTGAAGGCTATGGGGATGGAAGCCTGTGTCACGCTGGGGATGATTGATGCAGAGCAGGCTAGGCAGCTCAAGGACGCGGGATTGACGGCCTATAACCATAATGTAGACACGAGCCGCGAGTTCTATCCTTCCATCATCTCTACAAGATCCTACGACGAGCGCCTCGCCACGCTGGGCCATGTTCGCGACGCGGGCATCAACGTCTGCTCGGGCGGTATCCTCGGCCTAGGCGAGACGTCGGAAGACCGCATCGGCCTGCTGCACACGGTGTCCACGCTGCCCTCTCACCCAGAGAGCTTCCCCGTGAACGCCCTCGTACCCATCAAAGGCACCCCCCTGGGTGATCGTGAGCCCATTGCCTTCACCAGTATGCTCCGCACAATTGCTACAGCCCGGCTGCTCATGCCCTCGACGATCATCCGTATTGCGGCGGGGCGGAAGACCATGGCGGAGGAGAAACAGGCGCTGTGCTTCATGGCGGGTGCGAATGCTATTTTTACGGGGGAGAAGATGCTGACGACGGATTGTAATGATTGGGATGAGGATAGTGCGCTGTTTGGCCGATGGGGGTTGGAGCCGATGAAGAGTTTTGATAAGAAGCCTGTTGAGGCGAACATCTGATGTTGCCGAGCAATTGGAGACTACACGATGATGGTTCAGTCAAAAATAAAAAAGGTATTTCCTTATTATCTTTAGAGTCTACTTTTCTCTAATGTCGTACTATCTCTCACCTCACCCAGTGAATATGCTACCATCGGCTCTTGTCTATCCTCCACTACCCCTACTTCTCTCAACTGCTCAGATATCCATTCCTCCACAGCCCTACATAGTCCCTCCACCTCATCAACTGTATTTCCAGCATGCAAACACAACCTGACCCTATCCGTCCCAGCAGGCACCGTCGGCGCTACAATCGGACGCACGACAAATCCTCTCCCCTGGCAATGTAACGCCAGTTTCCTCGCTTTGTCTGAAAAGAGCGGTATGATGGGTGACTGGGGGATATCTTTGTTTACTCTAAAAAGCCGCACTGGTGGACGGTGTTTCGCTAGTAGACCTAGCAGGAGAGCTTGTGTGTGGTGTATCAAGTCGTGCAGTTGTCGGCGGAGCGCCTCGAAGTGGTCGCTGTTAGAGAGGAAGTCGTAGCTGGTTTGGATGCTGGCAAGGGCTGGGAAGCCCGTAGCTGTAGTGTAAATGAAGCTACGAGCGTAGTTGATGAGGTATGACCGCGTGGTCGGGGAGCAGAGTATTATAGCTGTGTATCTTAGCATCTTCCGTCGTCCACTTGCTCAACACTCCCGAGAGAGTCAAGGACTTACCGCCGGAGCAACCCATGGCTTTGCCAAAGGTGTGTATACGAGCCCATATCCGCGTCTCAAGACCCAACTGACAGACCAAACCGCGGCCTTGTGCTCCGAATATTCCTGTTGAATGCGCTTCATCTACAATGATATAGCCGTTTCCACAAGGGAGCCGCTGCTCAACGCACTCGACAATTTCCTGCAGCGGCGCAACATCTCCATCCATGCTATATACCCCCTCTACCGCGATGAAGACATTATTCTTTCCCTCTCGAATTGCTTCGCCTTGAGCACCCTCCGTCAAGATTTGCAGCAAATCATCCAGGGACTTACACTTAGTCGTGATTAGCCCCTCGTCTGAAATCCCGCTTGCGGCATTATGTGCAAAGGGGATTCCACGCGCTCTGCTCAGTTTCATTCCATCGTGAACACTTGCATGAATTAATTCGTCATACAGAATCACATCACCCTTTTGTGGTGCGGCCGCAAACAACCCTGTATTTGCTTCAAAGCCCGAGTTGAACAAGAGCCCTGCGGGTGCGTTGTGGAATCTTGAGATTTTGCACTCCAGCTTCTCTGCAAAAGAGGAGTTTCCGTCCAAGAGCCGTGAACCGCCTGATCCTAAAGAGAATTGACGGTCTGACTCCTGTAATAATGCGAGGTATGAGCTTTTAACGCCGGGGTGGGAAGAGAGGGATAGGTAGCCATTGGAGGAGAAATCGACGCTGTTGGTAGATGGTAGAGTAAGACTCCGAAGACGACCTTGGGATTCGCGACTGGATAATAGTGAAGAGAATGTTTCGTCTAGATGATTTGCTTTCCTCATGATTGTGAAGCCCAATTGCTGCTGTGTTCATCTTTCAAATTTGGTCCTGTCTCATCATCCACACCAAGCATACAACTATTGCTCAAAGACACCCTCCACGGCGTTTTCTTGGACATCAGCGGCCAGTATCGGCCCTTGTGGATTTGTTCACATGTAAAAAGTACGTAGAATGAGTCAACATAACCTAGATTGCATATCCTATCCCATGATGTAAGTCTCTCGTGTGGCGTTACTTCGCTACCAGAACAGCCATACAGCGAATCAACCTGTATGTTGATTGAACGCTACAATCCCACCCTAATGTGCGCCGCCGCAGGCTAGAAAACGCCGCTTTCAACGGTTTCGACACGGCATCTCCTCGGATTTGCCAGGGACCCGCGTGAATGTGGCTTCAAAGCAGGGGGTTGATTTGCCCGAGGCCTTTGACTCGTTGGGAATAGTTCGCTCATCTCCCCCCCCCCCCATGCTGCTGTTATTGCTACATCTCGCTTCCACTGTTGCATTGCGATCCAAGGAGAGGGATTTTTTTTATTCCAGATTTTCGAGGTTTCATTTTTGCTCTACATTTTTGGCTCGGGGAATTAATGAAGGTTCCGCTCTACCGAGTGTGACAGACGGAGATGACAAAGGTGGATCAGCGCCCCCAACAAAAAGAATGCCACTAGCATATTGTTCAATGACTCTCGCGTAACACTCGGTTACACAAGTTGGGTGAATGAATGGCGAGTTTCCAATGTTTTGTAGATGGGGGGGTTTCTGAGAACAGATAGACTATTGGCTTGCTTGTTTTCTCATCAATTGCTGGCATTATGAAGTCGCCGCTGGCGTCGCTGCTTTGGCGGTCTCTGCGAGTATACCAGGTCTTTGGCGCCAATACCGAAGTGGGAAAAACAGTATTTACCACTCTTCTCTGCAAGTCTATTAGAGAGAACTGGTCGAATGAGTCGGCAACATATTTAAAGCCAGTTTCGACAGGGCCGGATAGTGAAGCGGATGATCGGTGTAAGCCCCCAGCTGATCCTACCCGGGAATATCTTTGGTGTTTGGCCGGCTGCAATGTTTGGTATAGTTGACGTGGTCTTAGAAGAATAATTTATCGAATTGAACTTCTTTTCCTAATAGATGTCTGACGAGTATTGAATTACAAGCCATGTGAAGCGATTCGCTCCCGCCGTGTTGTACAAGACCCTGTTCCAGTATGCATTGCCAGTTAGCCCTCACATTGCTGCTCGAGAGTCAGGATTGGTAAGTTGCTGTAGCAAATAAACACTCACTACCACACAAATCTTACTGATGATCTTCCTCAAAGTCAACTCCTTCCGACTCAGTCCTCCTACACCAATGCCGGAACTTCGCTGCGCAACAAGCCAAGCAAAATGGCAAAAGATGGCTCTTCCTCGAGACTGCTGGAGGAGTTCACTCACCAGGCCCGTCTGGAGCCACCCAAGCTGACATGTATATCCCCCTTCGCCTTCCCGTTGTCCTAGTTGGGGACTCTCGACTTGGTGGTATTTCTCAAACTATTTCTGCTTTCGAGTCTCTTCGTATTCGGGGATACGACGTGGAGTCTGTCTTGCTATTCGACGATGACACGTATCAGAATGCTGCATACCTGTCGAGCTATTTTTCAGAGCATCATGATGTTCCCGTCGTTAGTATGACTAGACCACCTGAAAAGAGTTCAGATCTAGAAACCGACGCAAGGGCTATGGCAATGTATTATGATAAACGATCCAGCGAGGCTCCGATTCAGAATCTTCTCTCAAATCTCGACCGTCGACACACAAAACGCATTGAAGCTCTTGAATCCATGGCCACAAACGCTCTCAAAACCATCTGGTACCCCTTCACTCAACAAAAACTGCTGACGCCAAAGGACATTATGGTTATTGACTCTGCTCACGGAGACTACTTCCAGACGCTTAGCCCTGTAAGCAAAGACCACAACAGCGCTGAAAACAACGTGCTTCGAGCCTCCTTTGATGGATCAGCATCATGGTGGACACAGGGGCTCGGACACTCCAACCCAAAACTCACCCTCGCGGCCGCATACGCAGCCGGTCGTTACGGCCACGTCATGTTTGCCAGCGGAATTCACGAGCCAGCCAGTGCCCTAGCCGAGACGCTCCTCAGCGGCATGCGAAACCCTCGTCTCTCTCGTGTATTCTACTCTGATAACGGAAGTACCGGCGTAGAGGTCGCTCTGAAGATGGGTCTCCGCGCAGCAAAATTGCGATATGGCTGGGCTGCAGATGAGAAGCTCGGCGTGCTGGGCTTGAAGGGCGGCTACCATGGCGATACGATTGGTGCAATGGACTGTGCGGAGCCCTGTGGATTTAATGAAACGGTCGAGTGGTATGAAGGAAGGGGGTATTGGTTTGATTATCCGACTCTTTTGTGTGTTGAAGGTAGGTGGCAGGTCGATGTGCCTGAAGCGTTGAAGGGGGATATTGGTGGTGATAAAGAATTTGAGTCTTTGTCTCAAGTATTTGATGTTCGGGGTAGGGAGAAGAGGGGCGAACAAAAGCCCTATGAGCGCTTCATTATAAAGATACTGGAGCAGCTGCAACGGCAAGGTCGCCGCTTCGGGTCTCTCATTCTTGAACCTGTCGTTCTTGGTGCGGGTGGTATGGCCCTCGTGTGAGTCTTGCTGATTCGGGAGGCATTTGTTTCTTTATGATATTAACGTGTTTGCATAGGGATCCTCTATTTCAACGGGCTCTCGTCAATGTAGTTCGTCAATCACCTCACCTCTTCAGCAAACCCAACACCACACCAACTTCTACCGACACCAATCCGAATACATGGACCGGTCTTCCCGTCATATTTGACGAAGTCTTCACAGGGCTGTACCGTCTCGGTCGATTCTCGTCGTCTTCTTTCCTCAATACCCACGCTGACATCTCTGTTCACGCAAAGCTCTTAACGGGTGGTCTAGTGCCTCTATGCACAACGTTGGCTTCAGAGAGCATTTTCGACGCCTTCAAAAGCGATGACAAGACGGATGCTCTCTTGCACGGACATAGCTATACCGCTCACCCTGTAGGCTGTCAGGTAGCTCTCGAGTCTGTGAAGGAGATGCAAAAGATGGAGCAGCTGGGCGAGTGGAACTGGGCCAAATCCCAAGGATGGGTAGATGCGGAAGAGATTCCCACTACTCAGACAGCGAATGATACTAGCAGAGAAGTCTGGTCAGTCTGGCCACGCGATTTTGTCGAGGCCTTATCGCAAAGGTCTGACCGGGTGTCAGGCGTATGGGCACTTGGCAGTGTGTTAGCCATGCATGTCAAGGACGCGTCTGGCACTGGCTACTTTAGCAATGCTGCCCAAAGCCTTCGCGATAGTCTTATCGATGGGGAGGCTTCAGGAACAGGTGGTCCTTGGAATGTGCACTGTAGGGTGCTTGGAAACGTTTTGTACATAATGGCTGGACAAAAGACATCACAGGAGAGTATTGGCCATATAAGCGATTTATTACGAAGAAGCTTGGGGCTTTAGTAATATTTTCGTGAAGAGGTAAAAGGTGGTTTGGTTTACAGTGGCATATTGTATCAGCGAAACATATCTTTACCCAACATTCTAGCTTGGGTAATCTAAATGATTTGATGCTGCCATTAAGGGAACCGCTCCTCAAGAGAAATAATCAATAAGAGAACTAAAGCTACTCGCATCCCACCACTGGCCTTCTCAATCATCATGCAATCATTCATAGCCTTGGAAGAAGCCCTATTGTCCAACACCCTAAGCCCTATAATTCTAATTCCAAAATACGGGCTCTCTTCCTTCGTATCGGATAGAACCCTCAACTTTTCACTACCAGCTGTCAAAGCTCAGAGATTCATCTCATGTTCGTGCACAAACGAAGTTGACTCCACAAGCTCATGCAGTTACTTGAGTATCCACACTACTTTTTCATCCCATCTCGTGAGCCTCAGAGCCGAGTTGTCATCTAGGAACAGCTGTTCAATATTGTTTACTGAAGGTTGAATAACATGAGACGAAAACAGTACAAAATTCTTGCAGTCAATTTACTGTACTGTTCACTTTTGAATCAGGAAGTCCATACCAGAGCGGTGGGACCGTATATATCTGGCTATAAGATCATCTCTGCCCCTATCTCGAGACTGAGGACTCATTTATTCTCTTCTTGTGTTCTTCCTCACAAAGTTATCTGCAACCAGGGATACTTTCATTCTAGCAGTTGTATCTATCTTCTCTGATCTCTTCTCTGGTCGTTTCCCTGGTATTTGCTAATATCACTCTCGAACTTCCCTTCCAATAGCTGGGGTCTCTAGCTCTCTCCCTGGTAGGTATATGCAAAATATTTACCTTTATCTTGAGAGGAAGTACGTCCTCACAACTAACAGGTTCTTTCTATCTTCGTTGTCTCCCTGAATGCCTAGTTGGCCATCGACTGGCAGGAGTCTGGAGACCTTGTCTATTTTAAAATGTGTCGCTACCTCTGCCGAGTAGTCAACTGCCAAGGACGTCCTGGCCGAACCTGCAGGAACCAATATGCAGAGGTTATCACTGTGATCCCCTGCCCTAACCCGAGCATCAGCGCGGTGCCGTGCCGGCGACAACCGTTCGCCATGAACTTGGAAAGCTTCTTTAATGAGCAGGGTCATCTAGTCGACCCTGTCTGTCCAGACTTGGACCTGAACGAATGTTACTTTTGTAGCGACAAGGAAAAGCCCGAGTCAGAGGAAGGACAGTCCATAGTGGTCGAAGCCATAGCCACCGTACGTTCTCAGTCCATTCTGGCAAATGAAATCCATCATATTCGCTTCATAGTCGATTCTTCTGGAATTAGAAGTATAACTAACTTCTACATGCAACAGCCCACCATACCAAGGGTGCCTGTGGGGAGCCCTGTTTCCGACCTACCTGAGCCGACAAGCAGACTGGCGAATCTGTGGAGGTCATTTCTTGAGCGTAGCTCGAACCGCTCTTCCAACAGAGTAGGGAACACTGAAAACACTCCTCCAAGTGTTCGTTTCCTATTATCTGCCCCAGCTGAATCCCCCTCTCGTTTGGGCTCGTCCGGGGCCCCGCAGCCACCGCAAGGGGAGAGCCTTACCGACTCTAATAATGGTGATGGGACTCGCGAGCAGCGATCAGTCGTAGCACGCCGGCCGCCTAGCCCTTACCCTTTCGCCCCATGGCAGCGGAGATCACATCAGTAATTCACTAGAAACCCCAGCTGAATTCCATGAAGATGGCAATTCCCAGTCGCAAGGAATTCCTCCATAATAAACGCCACGCGAGAAATCCTGGATTTTTTTTGGCCTTCAGCTAGAGCCACAGCCGGCATCCGGGATCGCCTTAACGAAACAGCCAAAGAACCCAGCGGCGGTGACATCTTGAATCTCAAAAAACTATCCAATCGGATCGTTTAGTTAACCTAATGATGATAGACTTGGAGAAGCGGGATGCGACCTGCTGGCGGAGAGGGGGCTGACTCCACTTGCTAGGTGGAATTCAGCATCGGCAAATTTGACGGCATCGGAATTGGTTCATGGTTTTGCTAACACTGGGGGAATAGGGTGGATTTTTTGGGAGATGATGGTGATCTGAAATTCTTGGCTGGCTGTTTTTTTGTTTCGATTCGACTTCAAGTTGAAGTTCATGGCCATATTCATGAAGTCTATCTGCATATGTGATTTTAGACAACACCTCACGGTAACTTGCGGTAGTCAAGATCTAGTAAAAAAAAGTGATTTCTTATGGATTCTCCCCGACATCGATACTAACTTATCGAGTCAGCTAAATTATACGGACCATAACTAGAAATGTCAACAACTGGACGTAACCCCCACATCTCTCCCGCAGTAAGTAACTTTACCGAGGTACTAGAATTTCTTTAGTATTCGAAAAGCAAAATATCCTTGACACGAAGATTCTTTTCTTTCTAAGTCCCCTGCTGAGTACCGTGGCTCCATCGTGTTGTTTTGCTACGTCAGCGATGCTAGTGAGTCTGCTACATGATTGGTGATCGGAAATTGACAAGACGCCGTAAATGTTTTGTCTGTTACTAAGTGTCTACTTTACGGATCCTCCTACAAGCAAAATCGTGGATCGAAGTTAGTGTCTACGGTGACGAATAAAAAGTCCCATTTAACTACCTACTGAGGTTGCACTTTCGGGATGGGTCAAGTTGGAGGATAGTGGTCGACGACAACAATTGTTGGTCCTACGATTTTCTTTGAGAATACTCACTTAACCCCCAGATAATAGGTTTTTGGCAGCCATTTCAAACGACTTTCTCTAAGAATAAACGTTCACTTCTGAAATGTGGCTGAAGTCCTAAGTCTCAATTTGAGGAGGCTCAGCTTGGGCGAGCCAGAACTAGCATCGACAGAGAGACATGCATTAGATCACCTGACGCATCTCAAACCAAGCCTATTTGTACCGAATCTATAGATTACATATTAAAACGCCAAAATTCTAGAGTGTCACCCTAAGACGACAGGGATGGATACCGAATGCGCGGTTAAGCATCTGCCAGCTCGGGCAACTCAAATAACCTTCGATGCTAGTAACAGACTGTTCCGTAGATCCTTTTAGAGGCGTCACAGGTTGACTTTGCTAAAAATATTACCGAGGCCTGGGGTATATGACGAAGGCCAGAGTCAACGAAGAGTTACTAACAGACTGCTGCTGCTGAAGCTGCGCGAGTCTAGGCTTTGCTGTGAGTACCTCGATAATTGATTATATATAGCTACTGATCGAGATTATTGCTGTACAGAAACTCGCGCCCTTCCATTCTCATTCGCAAGGCAATAATGAATCTGAGTCTGGTAGCTGGGGTTTTTTGCTCCATTCCCCCGGACTCATGACACTATCTCCAGACCCGAATTAACCGAAATAAAATAAAATAAAAATGGCACCTTGTTTTTTCCCTCCCTTGTCAAAACCCCCTGTCCGATGTGGGTTCTCTCCGTATTCTTGACACTGAGTATTATGTATGTACAGCAATGCCTTGTCATCACATTTAGGCTCGTCGCATGTGGCTACTCTGAGTGCAGCTTAGAGACATATGGATTTGCACAGTCTTTTCGGTACATTGTTTCAATTTGGAGATGATGCCTTTAACTCAAAGAATGGCCCTAGACCATCCATTGGTGAACCGACCAGGTGCAAATTTATCTTTATCTTCGTCTTAATATATTCAACCGGGCTTAGTACTGACTGAGTGATCATGGCAAAATTCGGGCATGTTCCACGACAGATGGGTCTATGAAGTCTCGTCTCCAATTAATGAAGACGAAGAAAATACCAACACTTGATCATGGAGGGTTTGCCTGACAAGACTTCACGACAGCCGTAGTCAAACATTGGTGGTTAGATGCAAATCAGCGAGTCAGTCACCACCATATTCACCGCTTTCAATCGACAAAACTAAACACCAAAAAGCATCTGTCCAGCTTCTTCTTCTTTCGGAGTTGCCTCGGTAGGCTAGCAATGGCCAGGGAAATCCATCCCATCTGGCTTTAATTCCTTGTAACCCCAATCCTGAATCGAATCCCCATCGCTGGTTGATGGGATGGTTGGATCCCTCCTGTCCTACGGATGGCTGCATGGCCCTGCATCCACAGAGCTAATTCCTGCTGGGATTCTGTGGCTCTGACGGCGGTTCAGCCCACAAGATGAGGGGAAAGTAAGACATCCGACACTAACTACCGGCAAATCGAGCGCCATCCGCCAGCGTGAGGAGTAAAACGAGGTCCATTCGCACTGGTCAGGACAGCATCATCAGCACCCGCCTCCCTGCGGGGTAGAGGAGCTGAGATGATGATGGTTCAGACCTGGGACTAATTAACCATATTCTGTTGACTACTATATAAAGATTGGGTTTTTTGGGGGCTGACCAACAAGAAGAAGAAAGAAAATGACAGCGTCGAGCTTTTCCATCGTGTCAATATAAGAACTGCGCTGAGCGCCAGAACAAATGCTCCAGAGTTGAGCTTCTCCATTCTTCTGCCTGGTCTCGTGGCACTCTTAGACAAGCAACTTTTCTTGCTTGCTCTGCATTGCATTCTCAGCTGCATAAACAGATAGTTGGCTTGAAACAGCTTTGTACAGCAGCACGCCTTCCCGGAAAATTACAGGGCTGCTGCCCACCAAAACCCCAAAGAAAACTTCAAAAACGGCGCCACGTTGTCACATCTTCACTTCACTCAGGCAACCCTACCGCCAACAAGTCGTCGCTTTGACGGCGCATATCTAACAACAAGAAAACAACCATGGCGCTGATAGAATATCTCCTAACGCCGTGGGCGATACCAGTCATCTTCGGCTTGGGTATCGCTTCCTACCTGTTTTCTTACTTCGTCACCTTTGCGCATCTCCGCCGCTTTCCTGCGCCGTTCCCAGCGCAGTTCTCCAACCTGTGGCTGTTGGTTACATGCCGACTAGGAAAACGGTATCTCGTTGTGGATGAGTATCACAAGAAGCTGGGCAAGTTTGTTCGCATCCAGCCGAACCATGTGAGCGTTGCAGATGACGAGTCCATCGCGGCTATATATGGCCATGGTAACGGTTTCCTCAAGGCGTACGTGTAACACCCGCAGCGACTTTGAAAGTCGAAAATTTGTGAAGGAAATAAATTGATTTGACACTGACATATATATCTAGTGACTTTTATGATGCCTTCGTCTCCATTCGGCGCGGGTTGTTCAACACGCGGGACCGCATCGAGCATACTCGTAAGCGCAAGCTCGTCTCACACACTTTTTCTGCCAAATCAATCAGTCAATTTGAACCATTTATCCACCAGAACCTCGACATCTTCGTTCGTCAATTGGACCGCCTCGTTGATGCAAGCACCCATCTCGGCAAGGATGGCCGAAAGGAAGCCCACCTGGACTGTCTTCCCTGGTTCAACTACTTGGCTTTTGATGTCATTGGAGATCTTGCGTTCGGTGCTTCCTTTGGCATGTTGGAGAAGGGAGCTGATCTTGCAGAGGTCCGATCATCTCCTGACAGTCCTCCCATTTACGCGTCAGCCATTGAGATTCTCAACCGTCGCGGCGAAGTAAGCGCAACACTGGGATGTCTCCCGCAACTCAAGCCGTATGCCCGCTGGTTGCCGGATCCCTTCTTCAGCAACGGCTTGGCGGCGGTGGAGAACCTTGCCGGCATTGCCATTGCCAGTGTGAAAAGGCGCTTTGACAACCCACCTGATGTCGATCGCAAGGATCTTCTCGCTCGACTAATGGAAGGCCGCGATGAAAAGGGCGAGCCGCTTGGACGGCAAGAACTGACAGCCGAGGCACTGACGCAACTCATTGCTGGCAGCGACACTACATCCAACTCCTCCTGTGCCTTGTTAAACTACGTTGCTCGAGCTCCCCGTGTTTTGGAGAAATTGCAAGCCGAGCTCGATGCCGCCATTCCGGAGGGAGTCGAGGTCCCCACGTACGATATGGTTCGCGATCTGCCCTATCTAGCTGCTGTTATTGACGAAACTCTGCGTCACCACTCAACCTCTGGTATTGGTCTTCCCCGTCTCATTCCCGATGATTCACCTGGCGTCACCATCAGCGGCGAGTTCTTCACTGCCGGTACCGTCCTCAGTGTCCCTACGTATACGATCCATCACTCCAAGGAGATTTGGGGACCTGACGTCGAGGAATTCAAGCCAGAGCGCTGGGAAAACGCAACCGCCAGACAGAAGAATGCCTTTATTCCCTTCAGCCACGGACCTAGGGCTTGCGTCGGGCGAAATGTCGCAGAGATGGAGATGAAGCTCATTGCTGCGACATGGGCGAGGAGGTATGGCGCAAGAGTCATGCAGGGGCCGATGCAGACGAGGGAAGGCTTCTTAAGGAAGCCGCTTGGGTTGGATATCGCTCTGTATAGGAGGTAGAGCTCTGGTGTGGGGGAGGTTAAGGGCTTAAGAGCTTAAGGGGCATGTTTGTGATATTCATGTATAACCAAATTCTGTGATTCAAAATGTTATGTACAAAGTTATAATGCCCCACTTTGCCGGAAAGTATACGAGAAGAGAGAGAGAGAGAGAGAGAGAGAGAGAGAGAGAGTTGCTGAACCATTATTGCCTACAATCTCGTCTTTGTATTGGAAAACTTTCTTGGGCTAGTTGAATCGAAATGTTGTGATAACCAAGGTCATAGTTATTTATATAGGTGAATCAATTTAGCTAGACTCCTATTTCTACCACTAAAAATGCGAGTCTTATTATCTGTCTCGTTTAATACGGACACCACAAACAACCTTGGAAAGAGCCTCCTATCTTGATGCCATTACTTTTACTGCAGACACCAACAGCATAGCTTATAGACTGAATTTGACGCTGCCGAAACCATCACTGAGCATCCTCTGTGGCGCAATTGGCTAGCGCGTCTGACTGTTAATCAGGAGGTTGGAAGTTCGAGCCTTCCCGGAGGAGAGGCAGTTCTTTTTTGCTGACTGATTTGATTAATAGGATAGTAAAAAGGTTATAGTTCTTAAAAAGCTTCTATTTGTTAGGAAAAGTCAATGCCAGGAGTTCTTTTTGCGTCGTAGATTTTCGGATGTCTAGGGTAGCCAACTCAAAAGACATGGCATTGTTGAACGCTTTGACCAGCGCAGCCTCGATAGGAAATCCGGCAAGCAAGCATTGGAGAAATTGGAGACAATTGACTTTGGGGGAAACTTACCTTGCATCCTTCTACATTGAACAATGCCTGAATGGCGCACCTGCAGCGTGATGTGGCGCTGAATGATTGGCAAAAGAAAGTTTGCCGTCTCCTCTAAGACGCGCCACAAGGAGTCATTCATCCCCCAGAGTATGGGTCTTCATTTGGCTTGATTTTCTATCTCTCCAAACTTCACGATTGCTAGTATATCGAGAAACACTCATGGCTTCCACATGGGCCGGAGCGCCTCCCGTATCGGAGAATGGCTTCGTCTTCATCAACAATGAATTCTTCGCCGAGTCCTCTGGCCGCAACCAGCACCGGCGTGCCACAAAGGAAGAGCTGAAAAGCCACTTTGATTCGGGCCACGAGAGAGACCATCCCGCGCACTGGTTCGAAGCTCAGCTTCTTCACTATGGGTTACGGCCGTCTAAGACAAAATCTGTGGCACGGATGCGATTGTTCGATGCTTTGAGGAACGGGGAATTATCGGTCCCTAGCCATATAAATCAGCTTGAGGGCAAGTTAAAGAAAGAATGGACGAAAAACAATAAAGGCGTGAAAAAGGTACTGAAGGATACGGACACGAAGGAAAAGCCGAAAAGGGTTGCTGCTGGAGCGAAGCGGAAGATCGACGTCAATGTCACGGTTTCGATATCTGACACGACAGCAGAAAAACCAGCTAAAAAGAAAAAGACGGCGACGTCTAGTTCTGCAAAACCAAAACGAAGTGTAAGGAAAGATGATAATCCCAGTGGCTCCAGTTCGCAAAGGCCTGTCAGCACTGTAGCAGCAAGGGCATCATCATCTGGGACCTCAGCCCCAACAGCTCGGGCTAGACGTGGTGGGCATTCTCAAGGACCAAGCCGCAATAGCACGGAAACCGCAACTTCTCCTCCAGCGCAGAGATTCCCTCAAAAACAAACAGCACGGCGCAGCAATGCATTCGTAGCTAGGGGTCGGATATCAGCTCCGGCTGTGGCAGAGAGCCACGACAATGACAACGATTATAGAGAAGCACCGCCACCGTATTCAGAGTATAATGAGGACGATTACGATAATGAGGAGTCCTCAGGCGATGATGACGATGACTGGGAAAATACTAGACTCGAACCACTGGGGCTGTTGAATGGCTCGTACGACATCACTGCACCGTACGTGACTGAACAGTGGTCTACATTTGATGATGATGACTTTCAACTTACGCTTACCCTCTCGGGACGCAGTCTCTGGGGGCGCTTTAACCTTGGAATCATTGAAGGAGTCATAGTCTTCGACGAGCGGCCATGGCAGTCATCCCATGAGCCCATCTCCTTCCGATGGCGCGGTCGAGAAGACCAAGGCCCCATAATCTTTGGCCACAACGAGGGATGGATCAAGTTTCTGGGGGATGGTCGCATTCAAGGAGAGTTCGACTATCAGAGAATCGCGTTTCGAGGGCGTCGGTGTTCTGGCCAAGGCACAAGGAGCGCAGTAGATGCTCGTGTCTTGAAGAATGAGTGGAGTGGGTATTCTGAAGAGGAGTATGAACGGGAGGCTCGAGATCGGTGGTGATATGTTTTTTGTTTTTGTTTCTCATGTGTCGGCGGGAGCGATGTTGACTTGATAATATAATTTTAAAATAGCGTTTTAGCTGGGTGAAGAAAATAAAATACAATAAAATAAAATAACAAAAACTAGAGGATTTCAAATGCAATGATCTTTCATTTAAATACACAGGGGATCCTTAAAAACTAGCTGCCACTATTCAACTTTGGGCACGGGAGAGTGAGCGGCGTCCCCGAAATACAATATGTTCATCATCATCCTCAGCATCATCATCATCATCAGCGCCAGAGCCATTACCCGCAATACTCTGCACATCCTCCTCCTCCACAATAGTCCGTGGTATGTGCAAACCTGCCATACCGCTAATTATGTTGTTGATGGAAGCCGTATCAGCTGTTGTAGATCGCAGCCCCAGCGGCATATCAGAAGAGCAGTTAGAGTCGTGCGGCCTGCCCTTTGGTGTCTGTGTGTCAATCGACCTTAATACATCGGCTCGTATCTTCTTTACAATTTCATTCATGATCGATTCTCTCTCTTTCTCGGCATCACTGTCATAGACGTCTGGCAGACGCCACTTGTGATAGATATTGTTGTGTGATTCTTGGACTTTCACCCCGCTGGGATGGGCTGCAAAGTACGCATCGCAGAGACGACACGTGGGTTTGCTGCTTCCAATGTAAAGCCAGTCGTTCCAGAATTTTGCATGATCATGGTGTTTCAAGTATTTGAGGACATGATCTAGGACAAGAACCTCTGCGTGGACAACGTGGTTTTGAGACTCTCCGTCCCCTGTGCATTGCTTGAAGATTTCCTGGTCAATGGCAGGTCGATCTAGCTTCGCAAGCTTTGCTTTGTAGTTTGCAATGGATTCGCTTTCACTCATCATTCGTCCGAGGATCTCGAAAGAGGTTGGTCTGCTTTTCCTTAATGGGTGGGGGATACGAGTGGCAGATGGTATGACGGTCACTTTGACGTCGTGAAAAAGTCGGCTCCATAGTCGACTTGTGCGCACCATTGTTTCCACAGCCAAGAAGTACGAGTGAAAACGATGGAGGAAATGCTTGAGTTCTATCCACCGCTTGGAGCTGTCGATTTGGCCATCTTTTGCTTGTTCTGCAATGTCGTAACCGAAATTTGTGCGCCGGGCTCGATGGATCCATGAGAAGAGTCTCTCGCAAGCAGTGAAATCTGTATTGTCCGGGGAACAACAACTCCCGTTAGCAAGCAAGTAGTTAAAGACACAAAGTTTAGAGCCAATGAAAATAAAACTAACAAGCATCTTCCGTAAGAGCATCATCCTTTTGAAAGTTGGCCAGCTGCTGCAGTTCGGAAAGTTGTTTCCTGAAGCTTGATTCTATGCTGAGTGTTGAGCTAGGATTCTGAGGCACAGCCCTTGACGAAATCACTCACGAGATATGATTCCAGAGTACCTCCTGTCGTAGTTCTCAATGCATTCGCCCAGATAAGACGCCGCACATATATGATAGTGCTGAATCCGGCTCTTGTTAAATCGAAGGACATGCCACAAAGCTGCTTTGTTGGTGCTCGATACTGTGAAATCCGGCTGCGTCCCAGGATCCGCGATAAGATTGATCAACTGCTTTGCAAACACCTCTACTTTCCGGCATTCTATATCTCCCCGGCAATTAGATCCGACGATGTAGTGCAATCCATCAGGTTCGTCTAGAAGTGCAATAGCAGACACTGTGGTACCACCTCGTTTGTTATCGCACACTAATGCAAGTCTGTTTATAAAGCACCGAAAGACTTGCACTGCATTGTCAACATTGTCACTTGTCGTATTGGGGGCATGCTCAGGAGCCGAGAAGCCTTTTGGCCGAATATTCTTCAAAGCTACCTCTAGAGCAATAGGCTCATAAAATCGTCGCAAAAGCTTCCATCGTATTGCACGTGGTGCTGGAGCTCCCTCATGATTCACTTCAGAAATCAGCACTGTTTGGCTTTTTTTTCTTCTTTTTTTTTTAAATAATGGAAGGCAAATTCTACACTACTTCGTGTCTCTTACCTTCAGATACAGCCATGTCTCCTGTTGCTGTAATCAACAAAGCAACAATGGATGGTCTTCCCACCCAGTAACAACAAAAGGTAAACTGCATCAACATTCGATAGTTTTATAGTCGTAGGATGGGAGTTGATAGCTCGCATCCATCTAGTTTTCCATTCACCGGTTTCAAATTGAATCCATACACCTTTCAAGCCACTGCTTTAACCGAGCGCTTGCTCTCACATCCGCACCGGTGCGTGTCACCAGCCAAGGAGATGGAACGCAGCCTGTTTTTCTTTTGTGGTTGCCATGTAGTGCGGCCTGCCATGGAAATAGACGAATGACACCAAAGCAGATGTCTTCGGTGTCGAAGCTGGATTGCGTGGTTGCTGACTATTGGATGCCTTGTTAGGCGACCGGCCGCCAAAAACGACCGCGAATCTACTAGGCTCCCCAGCATCACGCAATGTTCTGCTTCGTGGTCGCCGTCATTGTGGCCATAAGCTCTGCTGTTCAAGTAATGGCGAAGTATCTTGGATTGTCAGTGTTGGGCTGCTTATCGAGTAGAGTTTGCGCTGTCTGTAAACTTGGCGCCGTGGCTTGCATATTCAGATCGACAAGTTGTTTTGCATGGAGACGTGGCGGACTGCGAGACATGAGAGTGTAAGCCAACTATTGGCCACGGCGAAAAAGGCAACTACCTTGGATCAGTAATATATGAATGACACGAGGGGCGCAATTAATTCAACACAGACAGACTACGGGCGCAGGCACAAGGTACAATAAACCTGGCTGTCCAGATGAAAGCCAAGCTGCTTCACCATGAAGCTTCGCCCAAGGTGTTAATAGATGCCCTATTTCAAAGCGACGACCACTCAACTTCAACACTAATAGCTACATATAATTATCACATATTCCGTTGTGTCCGCCTCACCGGTCTTGTCTATTGTCGTCTAAAGTGGTATCTACACCACTACGAGTCCGACTGACTTTAGCCACGTCGGCCTCCCGCATAAGTACGACAAGGATCAGCAATTCCCACCCCCTGATTTGCCAACTTGCAGATGCAGGTCAGAATGTACATGTGCGCTTGTCATAATGGGTTATGGCTGTAGATAGCCGAAAGTCTTTCGACGCCAATATCTGGGTCAAAGTTATCTGTGTCACTTCAAGCATAAATATGGGCTCTGTCCTGATTCTCAAGACACAAACCCCCATCCATTTATTGACCTATATTAAATGAATATAATCTTTCCCATCCTAGTCCAGATTTTTTTTGCCAGAACAGTTAGTCTGGATTCTTCAGACGGGTATGTGCTGTTGCACAAGGCGGCGCACTGCATGAACGGTCCTCCAAGACGAAGGGAGCCTTTTGGAACATGGTAAGAGAGATTCCAAGGCGTAGCTTTCAAAACAAAACTGACAAGAGCATGTAGATTACACAGCCCATCATGGACCAAGACTTTGACCTCTCGTTTGATGCCTGCCCCATCGATCCTATGTTGGGGAATGGACAAGAAGCAGATGAAGCATATCAGAGTTATCTCAATAACTCAGAATTCTATGGCGAGATGATGTCGTCCGCTTGTCATGACTGGGCAAACAGTCTTCAAGGGGATGTGACGGGGTTCTCATTTGACCCTGACTTCTCACAGTATTTGCACCCCACGTCTCTGGGGCAATATTCACCTACATATCCTCCCATCGATTCTATGAATGATGGAACCGATCACATTAACAACTCCCAAAGGCTTGTTTAAGAGGCTGGAGGCTCGACTAGAGGTTCGCCGATGGAGTTCCTAACGCGAACGAGTTACGATTTGAATGGTGTTGCGAATCCCCAGACTCAGACTGATGTTCCTTCGCTGCATCCATTTTTCTTTTCAGATATTATCTCCACTGGAATCTATGACATGAATTTTGAATCTTCTGCACAACATATATCTACGAGCCAACCGGAGTTGCCCCAAACACCGCTCGACGAGAGCAACGGTCAGTTTTCGTCGTCTGACATCGCTCGGCCATTCCGCTGCAACATCTGTCCAAGATCATTTCCTAAAATGACCAATCTGATGTCAGTTGATCCAAGTCTCTCACAAGGGATTGGGGATTCTCTTCCTACCAATCTTCATCTTGCTATGTTGACCAAAGATACTGACCAACGCGATCCCTCTTCTGGTGTAGGAGCCATATGAATCGGCACGAAAGACGGGTGACATGTCCGATGCAATGGTGCACCGTCCGTGTGTCAGACACCAAAGAGTTGAAAAAGCACATATGGGCCTGGCATCCAGACTGGGGCGAAAAGAATAATTACCCCAAGATTCGCAAGCCCTGTAAAGAGTGTACGGAGACATTTGATCGTGATTGGAGCCTTAAGAGGCATGTTGATGAACACCACAGAGGGATCAAGAGAAAGCGCCGCGGTGGAGGTTGACATTTGATTGTGCAGTTTAATTGTATTGCTAAATGCAGATTTATTCTTTACATTGAAGCATATGTCTCCTTGACCGTTTGTGATTGCCATGTCCGCAATCATTAAGCGTTAATTTCCTAGGAATCGATTATCTCAATAAGAGCCTTGATGTTAACCCCTTCGCAGACAACTGTCCGAGCAACAGACGCGAAGTTCATATCGCATTAGATGCCTTTACACGTGCTTGAACCTTCATGTTGTTTAAATACTGAGTTAATGCAGCTAAACAATCGAGGAATTATGACGAATGTGGTTGTCGTCAATGTGACAGGGCAAACTCGAGCCTTTTTTAATTAGTCCAACTGACCAGTGCCTTACGACAGACGCCAGCCACCTAGAGCCCTGAACTGGCGCCAAACTTGCCCTCTATATTCATGTTCGTTGCCGAGACAGCCCGAACCACTGGCAGAAAACATCAGTGCCATTCAGGGCTGAACCCGGTGACTAATCAGCAGAGCTGGTCGGTTGGTCGTGAATATTATACATTATACCTCAGACGCCCGGTGTTCTGCCCCCATGCATCCAAATTGCAAAAGCCATGATCGAACGACAGTGGAGATATTTTGCTCCTGGGGGCTCCATCACCCCAAGAGGACCAAGTACGTGGTATGTGCTTGACTGGGACCAACGCCGCATCATCGCCATAACCATGGACGAGGAACAGGAAGAAGAGGATAAGGCGATCCAATTTCTCGATAAGCACATAGCTTCCCTCGGAGACGATGTGTTTAAAATACACGTGTCCCTAGATGGCGAGCTGATATCTAAGTTAACGGATCTCGAGGACGACGAAACAACTTGTGTTCACTATGCTGAGCTACAGGAATTAGAAGAGCAGCTGAACAAGCCAGCCAAAACAATTCTCCGAACAGAAATGAGAGAGTTGGAGCGTTTGACGCCCAACGTTGACCTGGCGTCATATAAGACAGATGCCGTGGAGACAAGGAAGAAGGTCGTCTTCAAGTATTACTTCCTCGTCCAGTTTTTGCATCGCTACTGGCGCGAGGTGAATATCTGCTTGCGTATTCCACCTCATCCAAACATCCTCCCACTCGATCGGCTTGTGCTAGACGAGTTAAATGGGTGTGTGGTTGGCCACACAGTCCCCTTTATACCAGGCGGTACAGTTCATGAGAACACCTCTCGGGTGTTTAAGCTCAAGTGGCTCGAGCAGCTTATCAACGCTGTCGACGACTTGAATCTAAAGTATGGAATCACGCATCAGGACATCGCTGCCCGGAATGTTCTTGTGGATGAAAAATCGGACAATATCCTGCTATTCGACTTTAACTGGTCAGGGCAAATTGGCGGAGATGGCTATTGTGATGACCGAGACGATGTCAAGGGAGTTATATTCACCCTCTATGAAACAATAACAAGAGATATGCATTTCCGCCAGATTCCACACGATGGGCAAAATGTCGAAGATGTACAAAAGATGGAAGATTGGCCAAAACACAAAGAGGTGAAGCTTGACCACCCGGTTTCGGCTTATCGGTTGGTGCTAAACGATTGGGTGGAGAGGAGGAACAACGAGAAGCAAATCACTGTGTATACGGAGGCACCAGAACATATCAGCTGGGCACCAATTCGGGATGCGCCCAAAAAGCCAATGACCTTTTACCGTGATGGAGAGCCCATCGAGATGATGGTCGGGGGCTGGGAAAAACTGCGACGGTCGATGGTGAAGGAGGGAAAGGCTGTCTTGAAATGGGAACGACCTCAACAGGCACGTGTCGCTGGTAGACACTTGCTTGTGAATGGTGAATTTGAAGAATAATGATATGGGAGCCGTTTGGAGTAGACTCGTTGTTTAATGACGGCCTTTCTACAGATACACTTATTACCATGTATCCTGAAGCCTATCTCTATGCTTTATTGGGCGTTAAATTCATGGCCATCTATGGATCACATGGATCTATCAAATGGTCGATAAGCGGGTGAAAGCAACAGTCTTGAAATAGCCATCTGAACTATATATACATGTGATTGGCTATAACCATGAGTCTCAGAGGAAAGTGATAATTGTATGAGAAAGCCTGCCTATCTGTCTCGATATTGAGTCGATATATACAGTAGCGCCGCAAACTACACACAAGAAGAGATGCACCGGTTATAGTGTATGGCCAGGTCGATTAGCAAATATCCGTCTTGCATCCTGGCCTCATTTAATATAAAGCTATCCAGATAGCCTTGGTCAGGAAGGTATATCAAACAACCCGGTTCCTGGAATCAACACACGGGATACCATAGCTTAAGAATTGTTCGTTTTGTTGTGCATTAATTGGCGTTCACGTGATGTTAGTGGGAGGTGAAGTTCGAGCTGAAGCCTGATTCGAATGATTCAGATTTGTTCTCCTCCATATTAAACTAACAACATACTGCACACAGCCTGGACAAGCAATATTGTGGAATCACTGGCTATTAACATTAAGACTGAGACGGTCTAAGCATTAGACCTATGACTTAGCCAGCTTACTCTACCGTTCCCTGATCCTGCGCTAGAGTGTTTTTTCTCCGTCTTTATGGCCGGCGATCTTTGAATTTTAAGGTGCGTCCAAGTCTTTCCGACTCAAGTGATTTCTGAAGAGAAAAGCTAACTTCGAGACATGAGTTGGAAGCTATCTTTTAGCGAAAAGACGCATTTCGCAACTTTTAAATCCATATCCAACACGCCGACTTGCCCAGTCAGTCGTACTACACTAGTGCTTTAGCTACATCCATTAGACATACGGTTCCACCGACGCACTTAAGGGAATCACTCATCAAAATATTATCCCTATTTTCTTTCTTGGGGATTATTGCTCTTTCCTTCTAATTTGACGGCCATGTTGTATGGAAAGAGGTATTTCAGCCCCGGTGGTTTTATCACACCCCATGGGCCAAGCACCTGGCATGTGCTCGACTGGGAGCAACGTCGAATTATCTCCGTAACCATGGACGAAGAGCAAGAAGAGGATTGTAAGGCTATAGAATTCCTTGACAAACATGTTGCTTCTATTGGGGCAGATATATACGGCATAAACGTTTCCCTGGACGGCGAGCTGCTTTCTACTTCGTCAGACCCCAATGACGATGAAACAACTTGTGTCCATTACCCGCCGTTACAACAAATAACAGGCCATCTCGATAAACCAGTGAATTGCATCTTACGAACTGAGTTGCGAGAGCTGCAACGCATCTCACCCAATGTTGACCTAGTCTCATATAAGATAGACAAAGCCGGAATGACAAGAAAACTAGTAGTTTTTAAATATTACTTTCTCTTTTAATTTATGGGTCGACATTGGGTCGACATGAACATATGCTTACGCCTCCCGTCTCACCCAAATATTCTACCTTTCGATCGACTTGTTATCGATGAAATTCACGGCCGAGTAGTTGGCCATACGACACCTTTTATCGATGGTGGCACAATCAGCGATAATCTATCGCGTGTCTTCAAGCTAAAGTGGCTAAAGCAATTGACTCGAGTTGTTGATGATTTGAATCTGAAATACGGAATTATACATCAAGATATTGCGGCACATAATATCTTAGTTGATGAAGAAGTGGATAATATTCTGTTATTTGACTTTAACTGGTCTGGCTGTGTCGGTGGCGTCGGCTATTCTGAGGCACGTAACGATATCAAGGGAGTCATCTTTACGATATATGAGATAATTACCCAAGACATGCACTTCCGTCAGGTTCCTCACCATCTCCAGGATTCTGCCAACGTGCAAGGCATGACTGAATGGGTTCAGCATAAGGATGTGAGCCTCGATCATCCAGTCTCCGCCTATCGGACCTTCTTAAACGATTGGGTCAAGAGCAGAGAGGAAAGTGAGAAAAAGATTGAAGTCTATACTGATACGCTCGAGTACATTGACTGGCCGCCACTCGGGGAACCTCCTAGACGGGCGGTGACGCTTCCAAACTTGGGTAATCCTGTCACGGAGATGATACCGACTTGGTTTGAAAGGCGGCAATGGGAGCTGAGCGAAGGCAAAGAGGTCTTAAACTGGGAAAGACCGTTGGCGGCGCTTGTTTCTGGACGGCATGTCCGTGCCGATGGTAAGTTTGAGGATGAAATGGATTCGTTAGCTGTCTATAAATAGAGTAGAGAGTTAGGCATAGAAATGTTAGGGACTGTAGGAACCATGATGGTGAGAAATTGAGCCTTGCATTTGGTAAATACCTACCTAGGTACCTAGGAGTAGATGTCTTATGATACCTGCACTGAATCTTGAAACGAACAAACATCAATTCTGACCTCTGTAAAGTGACTGAAACTCGTTTTTTTTATCTATACCTTCCTATGGTTCCGAAACAGATTATAGACTTTAAACAAAAAACAAAGACCAAGCCTCCGGTCTTTCGTCCTTGAAAGAACACACCATCTCTAAATATCTGGGCCCGTCAATGGTTCATTTGATTTGGGTATCCAGATTGCCTTCACCTCGGGCTCCTTGTCAAACTTTTCGTCAAAGGGCCACATAGGTCGTCGAATACGGTGATGACCAAGCCGCTTAAGGTCTTGATCAACACCTCCAGGAGTCAGACCCAGCATCCAGCCCTTTGCCATGTCGTACAGTTCCGGTTCAAGGTACCCAATCTTCACGATAACAATATCCGCCGATCTTGGCTTGAGGTCCAGGTCGGTAAAGTCCTTTTCCTTGTGGTACGGTTTCCGCAGCTTCGTCAGGATGGCATATACAGAGCCGACTTGGAGAACGACCTCTACAACGGCGTCGCGATCGCCATGCTTGATGGAGTGGACGCGTCCTGTCATTGTTAAGGGCGGAGCATGAATGTCATCGACTTCAGCACCAGCCGTAACGGTGACGACAGCGCCAATACCCGCTGCGATGGCTGTTGCAACAGCCTTCGGTCCTGGCACACTTGCGTAGATGACGGTATAGCCCGAGTCCGCAGACTTGAACTCTGGTCGCTCCAGCAGCTTCGTCAATCCCCATGTCATGTCTCCCGAGCCACCTGCTGTAGGGTTATCTCCCGAATCTGAGATAAAGTATGGGCGGTCCTCAGGCGGAGACTTCACAGCGGCATCGAGACACTCTGCTAAGGATCCAGTCGGTGCGACAAACTTGAAGTCGGCGCGGGCGTCCCAGAACAGCTTGGCTAATTTCTCTGCGCCCTTCGATACAGCATCTTCATCCCAGCCAGTGACGACTATAACAGCGCGGTTTCTCGGCTCGTCCGCCCAGGCATAGCCAACCCATATCGCGGCATCGAGCACCCCCTCTACTGCTTCCACCTCAGGCACAGCAGCGTAAATATGTTTCGCTGGTTCTAATCGAGTCGATGTCTGCTCTCCTGGGAGGAGGATCGGAAGCGGTAGCCAGGCTTTGAGAGGTCGTCGACCGGGCTCAGCACCCTTCAGCACATTGACGAGATTGCGGCATGCCCGCTCTTTGGTGTCCATAGCATCCTCGTGAGGAGCCAGTCGGTAACAGGTGATGAGATCGCACATGTGTGCCAACTCGCGCGAGACGTTGCCGTGGAGGTCCATTGAAGCTGAGACAATTACATCGTTGCCGATTACTGCGCGAACACGCCTTAGAAGTTCGGCTTCTGCATCGTCCAGCTCCTGGACGCACATGGCGCCGTGGATATCAAACCATAGGCCATCGATTTTCTGCTCAGCAACAATGGCTTTGAGTCTTTCGACAATCTCACTAGCAAGAGTCTCAAACGCATCCCGAGTCACAATGCCGCCCGGTAGCGCGTGTCCTATCAGGGCGCCTTTCCATTCCGCTTCCTTGCCCAGTGGCTTATCGCTGTGGAGAAATTCGTACCTGTCCACGATCTCGTGGCCACGTTTAGGATGAAAGGCCGGCGCGAGAGTCCGTGATGGAGTGAACGTCGAGGTTTCGCAGGCAAGCCCAGCGACAGCTATTACAGGTCGCTCAGGCATTCTCATCATGGCACCGACTGATACTAATTGGCCATCGAGTCAAGAATCCAGCTGGCTAGTGATCTCGTTGCCACTATCTCTCCCTCGAGCAGCTTATCCTGTTTTCCAACCCCCCCTAGTGCGGGGACCAAGGCTGATTATGTATTAGGCAAGTTGGCAAGCGTCGATTCTGCACGCACGCAACGTGGCATATCAGCAGGAAGCTAGGCGATAGGCGAATTCATTCCTTGATTCAGGTTTGTTCCCCCGTCTTGAGTGGGGGACAGCGCGCGGGGCTCCCATCCTTGGGGACAGGAACTCTAAGATGATAGCTTGACCTTTAATGAATAACCTAGAAGACCACATGGCTAAATACGCGTGCTGGCTTTATCCGACGGGCCGAGTTTATCAATAGCGGTGGTCAACTTATCAGCTTGTTGGACAAGCGCTGACAATGATAGTCGTGGGCTGGTTGTTTTTGCCCATCTTGACGATAAACGAGGCGCTTCGTTCTCCACACTCTTGCGTCCGGTGATATTACCGACCTGCCGATGAGCCGATCGCTTGCTCTCAGCGATGGTTTGTTGATAGGCGCTTGTCGGCATGTCACTAGTCGTTGTATGAATGAACCCATATTGCACTCCGCGTACGTAGAAGAAAGTTGGGGGTTCGCCGTCGCTTTGTCATTGAAAAGATAAGAGAACCTGATCGACAGTAGCAATGAAGTTGGAGCCAGTCTGCATCTAAAACCAGGACAGCCTGCACTCAGACATGCGGAATCACTTACACCAAGTTTCCAACTAGCACGCAACGACCTTCTTACGATGCTTCGCAAAACACCCACCGGGACCTGGCTCCCTGCCTGGGTTCCTGAGAAGACCGTGACCGTGTCCGTTCTTCTCATGGTGTGTTCCATGGTCCAGTCCGCTACTGGTGGCTATGATGGCTCTATGCTTAACGGGCTCAACATTCTTCCGTCGTACACCGATTACTTCAATCTTACTTCTGCGACTACCGGTCTCAATACGGCGTCCGTATTTATCGGTGGCTTCTTTGGTCCCATATGGGCGGGTATCATGACTGATCGGCTTGGTCGTCGTCCTGCAATCTTCTGGGGATCACTCGTGACCCTGATAGGAATTATCCTACAAACTGCTGCCCAGAATGTTGCCATGTTCGTCGTAGCAAGAATTATTCTGGGATGGGGCGCAGGTATTTCCGGTGTTGCTGGCGCTGTCTATCTGAGTGAAACCTTTCCTAGTCGCTATCGAGCTTGGGGTGTCGGCGTATGTATCCTGCCACTCCGACGATTAATAGAATATCAATCCGATCATTAACATTTGTCTTCAAGGTCTTGAACAACTTCTACTATGTCGGAAGTTTGATCGCTGCTGGCATTACCCTCGGCACCGGTCAATGGCAATCCACCTGGGCATGGAGAGCACCCTCACTCTTTCAGGGCATATTCTCGCTGGCTTGCATTCTCATTCTTCCATTCATTCCCGAGTCACCCCGTTGGCTAGTGAGAAATGAGCTTTATGAAGATGCAAGGCTGTCGGTGGCGCAGACAAACGCCGATGGAGACATGAATAACCCCGTTGTCGTTGCTATCTACAAGGAAATTGTCGACACACTCGAATGGGAGAAGAGGCACGACATTTCCATGAGTCCCATGGAGATTGTCAAGACTCCTACCGCGCGAAAGCGAACTCTTATCGGTGCTTCTGCTGGTCCTTTTTCTTGCATTGCTGGCAACGTTATTGCCTCATATTATCTAGGTGATGAGCTGGACACGGCTGGTATCACAGATTCTACCCAGCAGCTCAAGGCCGTAAGTTTCCTTATCCAAATAGTACCTGTCTTTGTGCTAACAAAAGCAGAATATTGTTCTCAACGTTTGGTGTTTGGGCTGTGCCTTTCTTGGAACTCATTTCATTGCTAGATGGGGTCGTAAGCCTACTGCTCTGTTGTCTCAGGGTCTGCTTATTGTCTCACTATTTATCATCGGTGGCCTCTCCAAGATATATGCAGATAATCCCGACACTGCCTCTAAAAGCCTGATCTACGGCGACGTGGCCGTCATGTTCCTGTTCCAGGGCTTCTACTCCATCGCCTGGACGCCTCTATTGTATCTTTATCCACCAGAGGTCATGAATTACCCTATCCGAGCGAACGGATTAGCATTTTCTGGCTTTTCTCTGAATGCTCTAGCGTGAGTGTTTTTTTTTTGTTTTTTTTTTGTTTTGTTTTTTTTCGCTTTTGAAAGAATTAACGCTAATGATCCCTAGGCTTCTGCTCACATTCGTCATGCCTATTGCGCTGACCAATATCGGGTGGAAAACGTACATTATCAACGGAGCCTGGGATATAGTAACCTTTGTCCTGATTGTAAGAACCTTTTCACATCCACCTTTTTGCTTTGTTCGTGCTGACAGTGTGTTTAGGCCTACTACTGGGTTGAGACAAAGGGCAAGACGTTGGAAGAGATTGATGCGATTTTCGAGGGAGAGAAGCATTCGACGGTTCCAGATATCGAGGATATTCGGACGGGTAAAAAGACTATTGATATTGCCAAGGTGGAAGAACAGTTGCATGAGGACACTGCAGTCACAACTGGTTATGCGTAAGCGAGACTTGATAAGGCAGTGAGTGCATCGTCACGATACTATTAGAGAGTGAACAATATCATCCAAGTTTTATCTTCATTGAACATTATTCTATCCAGAGAAATTATCTCAGACTGCGAACTCTTCCTTGCTTTTATGCACAATCATTATGGGGGCAAGACTATCCACGGTTCATTCTCCTAAATCTCTTCTCAGCCGTTGACATTGGGAACTGGCCCCTCCGCCTGCGGTTCTACTTCGAAATAGATTAAGTCAGCTTCTCGATATGGAACTGCATTTCTATTCTCGTCGTAGTGATTTCAAGACACGTACCATATTGCGTTGCAAGGAGAAGTTCAATCTATCCACTTCAGGAGGCCCGCCCCTCCTGTTGAGTGAGAGTTCAAGATCGAAGAGTGTCCTTTGTGCATGAAACCTGTGTCTCCAAAACCCGATTGAGCGATTTTGCCTTGGGATTAAGATTGCTTGAACAACGCTTCGCATAATGAGAAAGGCCATGATGCAGAAGACAAGGACGGTTATCATGATTCTCGGCCCTATTATCCACAGATCGCCAGGCATGGCGTGAACAGACTTCGACACAAGCTCAAGGCTCTTTGCAATGAAATAATCAAGGGATGTATATCTGGGTAGGGGATCTGGTTGTTGAACTATGTTTCTTGAAATATGTAAGAAAGTAGGAGGCAGAGTAGGGAAGTCGCTGTTTATCTTTTTGTTTTGTTTTTTGTTGCAAAATCGCGTTGGGGAGCTACCAAGCGTCAGCAGCTGCTTAGCGTTAAGTAACTACCGTGTGAGAATGATTCATATACCCCAAACACGACTATTGAGAGCTTTGACTGTGGAAACAAATGCTAGAAACGATGTTTCCCTAGCACAAGAGGAAATATCGAACACTTGAACACATGAAAGGAATGTGATCTCGCAGTGCATCACTTTTGCATTGAGTTAACTACAGTTGACGGTGTCAAGTAACTAGGCATGTATTGACTATCTATCCAGCAAACCCCAATTTATGACTAGTGTGCTATTTTCCTGACATCCTCCTCAGTTTGTTCAATATGAAAGACATAAAGTATGATCCACTCAAGTTATCCATGATTATTAATGCCGTACAAGCGAATATAAATGCATCTCCGTATATCAAGAAGCCATTCCCCATGGTCTTCTGTGTAGTGTTTGCTGAAATTTGCGCGTGATTGAGTCCATGCCGAAAACTAAGGGAAATTGTAATGAAGAACAGCTGATCAAGAATCTAAGCCCAGGGAAAGATGGCATTCGATCAACATCTTTGTGAGAATTCCTTTGGCTTGATCCGTTTCTTAGATCATCAATCCAAGTCTGTCATCATGAATATTCCTTCTTCGCCCTCGTAGTCATCTTCCACGATTGCAGCTGTTGTCTGCTTTGAGTCTTGCCTGGAAGATTCTTCTGGAATAGACTCAAGAGAATTGCTTGATCGCCTTCGCTCTTTTTCTCTGCTCAGTCTAGACTGCTTCCCATTGTTTTTTGGACCTTTTGCTCCAGAGAATGGTTCCTCGTAGCGAGTTCTTGTGGAGGCAGAGGTGGTTTTAGATGCGTCTGTTGGCATATTTGTAGTAGGTGTGATAAGTCTCGCTGAAGGAGAGCCTAATCGGATTTGGGTATGCAAGTTGTTCGAGGCCGAGATATTGCCTTGGTGGGCATTCTCTTCCGTGTCATTGTCTGCCAAGGCGACACTGTTTCTGAGAGGGGAGCCAACGTATCCTATGTCACCGCGGAGGTTTCTAGCAGCTTTTGCTTTCTTTAGACTTCTCGTTTGTGCCAGGGTTTTAGAAAGGCGCAGTCTGGTTGCTGCAATCTGGTACTCCTGCTTCAGGTCAATCTCCCTCTCAGGGGTAGTATCTTCTGAGCTGGGTTCCTGGGTGCTCATCTTGATAAATGAACTCTAATGAGCGTTTTGTGTGTTTCTTTGGTAGAGAATATGAGGTCAATATAGCCTCAAAGTGGTTTTGTGGTAGATTGGTTGGGTGCGGCAGGGTGAGGCGTGAGGGAAGTGACAGAGAAGAGGGCCTTTTCCACCCAGCTGTCACGCCAACGTCAATACATAGGCACGCTGTACCTTAACGGCAACTGATATGCTTATCTACTAGGTAGAGATTATTCATCCACAAGTGACTGTTTAATGTTAGGACAGGAGTACATTTGTGCTAATTTTATAGTTTGAGTTTTGGCACAAATGTGTTCTGTTCATGAACGGAGTTATTACTGTCATGGCAAGGTGACCGTTTATTGACTCTATACGCGTGCACATTAGTATCTGCGTAATGTCTATATGTCCCAAATGCTCAATTTAAGAAGTTCTTATCTAGAAACAAGGCTTCTGTGGTTGTCGAATGTCAAGCGAATGGTTCATCTACTGTTCCTTGCCAGCTACTCGATAGACGTACTTGACGAGGTGCAATCGTTGCTTGGGAATACAGTAGTTTGTTATAGGGAGAAAATAGGTTTCTGATTTTATACACCCCATGTTTACCTCTAGTATCAATTTAAGTTGAGAGACATATATGTATGGTTATGCTAAATACTGATGTGAATTTGATAATGCCCGGGAAGCTATTCAGTGATGTTTTGGTGACCCACCTGCTACGCACATTTCTTGAAGCGGACTGACGTTCGTAAGTACCAAAAGTAGCTGAAGATTTATTTATTTATGCCCACAGTCCAATTATTCATGCTAACCACTACTAGAGATTTCCTTCGCACATTCCTCTACCTCTATGCCGAAACAGCTAAAGGCATCACCAGCCATGCACTGCGTATCACGTCGTCAAGCAACGTCAAGATCAATTCACATAATCCAAGTTACCGCTTAATATCCTATCCTTCTCCGAGATTATATGCCGCGCCTAGGGTTGAAATCTGGAGGCATGTGTTTACGCCCATTGAGTCGTGGCTGCTCCCCGCTCCTTTTTCTGTCTATCGATCTAACCTCAACGGCTGAAAACAGGTGGAGAGACTGCTATTTATCTTGAAACGGTACACGAGATACACGATAATTATTTAGGAATACTAGTCTTCTTACATTGATGTTCGGTTCGCGAGAAGGCCGCGCTTCACAGGTGAAAAACACTTCTTCTGCTTATCTACCGAGTTTTTCCATGCGGATTGCACGTAAAGAGTCGATGTATGCAATCAAGATACACCATCGAGGGGGAAAAAGGGAAACAGATACTATAACTCGAAACCTTCAGCAACGCCATTTTCGTAACCCCTTGGGTGACATATTCCCTCAGTCACAAATTCGCATTTTCAGCATCGCGAGGGCGCTCTGTACATATCCAAACGATGGGGGTAATCGATCCAACACGAGGCGTGCTCTTTCTGAAGTGCATTCACAAAGAATTTATCAAGTTAACGAGGGATGATTGATCTTTGCGAAAGGGGCTATTTGTGATTTTAAAAGGACAGACTCTAGAATATATACTAACGATAACCGACATAGTTACGCAGCAGACATATCACGATTTTCGAGGACCTACCTTACGAACAGAGAAAAGGATGACATATTAATTAGAGTTCTCCGATTTGGTCACAATAAATCAGACTCTTTCAGACTACTATCATCAATTTGAGGAAGGCTAAACAAAATTAGATAACAGATCAAGGGAGATCGTCGCATTGGAGAGCATTTAAAGTCTGCGTCGCAAAATATCTTGGCTGACAATCTTCAAAGGCATTTCATCATCTTTCTATTAGACTTCCACACTCGAATTTCCAGTCAGGCTCAAATCACAAATGTTTGATCTCAATAATAGGACGATGATTACCACGAGTAGCAATTGCATATTGCATACAGAAGTTCGAGGCTCAACCATATACAAAGTATTTCAATACCCCAACCAAGAATTCTAGTCGCAAAAACTACCCAAATAATAATATATTATTTCATGATAAATTCCTCCCTACAAGCGCTGTCCTTACATCATAGTTCTGATCACTATTGACCCCATTCAATCATATGTGCAATGAGCGTGGACCTCATCCGGGAAGAACTCTACAGTTTTTAAGAATACTATAGGTATATGACCACGATTGTGCCTTCTTATCGCTTCTAACCAAGTTTGCAACGCACGTGTCAACTTCGAATTACGGTTAACTGGATCGTGGGGAGGAAGATCTCTGCTTTGGGAGTCCAACAACTTTATTTAGCATACGACATGTATTTTCTACTATTCCCAATTATAGAATATTACCATTGCAGCGTTGAACACATAGCTATGGGTCAGATCGTCTTCTCCACAGGTCTTTGGCTTCTCTTCACACAATCCTTTTTTTTTCCCCTTTCTTCATATTATTCATTCCAGCTGAGACTGAAGATGGGTAGCTGTAAAACATCAGACAACTCGAACAAGTCTAATTCCCAAGTCTTGATAGAAGTTTCCGTCTACTTACTTTAAGTTTACAATCATCTTGATCTTCACCTTCTCGGTGATATTCAATAATTTTACCTAATTAGAGCAACAAAAGGAAAAGTAGCAGAGAGCCAGATGGCAGAACCAACAGCTATTCCATCCAACATCCTCATTCTCCCATTCTCCACATCCCATCTCCAATTTTTCCTTGCTTGGAATGTCAGCACCAACGATCCCCCAGTCTTAACCCTGCGCATCCGCCGCCCCCCCAACTTCCCCACGAAGGATCAATATCATAATGACCAAAAAAAGCTAAATGAGGGGAAGGACAATAGTCTCGGCATTACTTGAGAATAATGGTGCTTCCATCCCGGATTTCCCCGCTGTGTGGACGATGCGCGGCTCCTCCAAGGTGGGAGAATGTGCGTATTGTCCCACTGGCGGAGGAGAGATATGGGGTACCGCTGGGGTCTTGCAGGGGGAACCTGAACCACCAGTCTCGTTTTCTTTCGTGCTTCTAGATTACGGGGCTGGGGTTGCGCAAAGATGGTGTCGTGGCTGCAGGGGAGGGAGAGTCCCGTCTTCTTTAATCGGGCGATAGCTAGCGTTAAAAAATTCGTCACTCATAAGCTGCATATAGTAATTGAGTTTAGCAAGTACAAGTTTTTGTGAAGGAGCTACGGTTTTCTGCTTTTAGCAGTTTGGTTTATGGCGTTTTCTGGGGGTTGGTCTGGATCATTGCAATGGGATATCAAGCACTACGCTCTGGCCGGCTTCCCATCAGGTCAATCAGAAGATACAGTTATTAAGTTGATAGAATAGAATTGGGTCATGTTCATTTGTAAAACTTGTTCATGGTCGTAACTAGGAAGACTAGCTTCCTCTGCCAACATTGACAAGCATATGGGTATACATGAGAAGAAAATCGTCAAAGCCCTCTGTATCCAAATCACCAAATATTTATACCCGCTGCTCAAACTGCTGGGCAGTGCCGAGGTTCTCTTCTGCAATCCTCTGCTTCTCATCAACTTGGATATCCTTCTGTTCGGCATCCGCATTACCATGCAGACCAATCTTGTACCAAGGTAGATCAAACAGTCTGTCCATGCTTTCGAGGGACCGACCACCTGTTTCAGGCACAAAGAAATACACCCATACACCGCCAACAATGGTAATGGCAGCGAAGCACCAAAACGTGCCCAGTGGCGAGATACCACCATTCCCCGTGCCGAGCAGCATCACTGGGACGGCGCGCGAGTTGCCGTACTGGTTCGCAAAGTGAAGAGTCATGGCAAACGATGTGGCCAAGGCACGGACACGCAGAGGATACAACTCAGCTGTGAGAAGGTATTGCATCGAGTTCCAGCCCAGAGCCCATCCGGCACCGGATATATAAATCATGGCTACAGCACCTCGGCTGGCACCCTTCATAGATTCGGGTAAAACGTAACTCTTGTCGACGCCCAGCTTCGGTGCGGCAGTGAGGAAGCCTGCAACGTAGATCATGGAAATGGCCTGCAGAGTGATACCTAACAAAAGCGCGCGCTTCCGGCCGATGACGTCGACCAGGAATAAGGCGCAAATCATGGCTGCAACGAACTTAACAATGCCAAAGATGGCAGTAACAAGTAAGCCCTCGTTGGTGCCCGTAATTCCCAGGATTTTGAACAGGTCGTTGGCATACACAGTGATGGAACCGGCACCGGACCAT
Organism: Sphaerostilbella broomeana; assembly: GCA_930272545.1. Lineage (NCBI taxonomy): Eukaryota > Fungi > Ascomycota > Sordariomycetes > Hypocreales > Hypocreaceae > Sphaerostilbella > Sphaerostilbella broomeana. The sequence continues at coordinate 40,108 of CAKNET010000023.1, forward strand.
TGAGAAAGCAGCTGGGCCATAGACGACAACACCACCCGGTATAGATTGCTCTTGTCCAGAACAAGTTCCTTGACCATGCCAAACCAACCAACGCCATGAGTAGCTTCCATCTCGTGATCAAGCGCAGCCTGGATGGTAGCGATCTCACGAACGACGTACTCGCTATCAGGGGGTTGCTGGCGTAGACGAGCCAAGTTTTCTATAGCCTTCTCGGGTTTTCCCTGCTTGACGAGGAAGCGAGGTGACTCGTACTGGAAAAGAGACAGGATAAAGATGATGCCCGACATCATAATGTGCAAGCTTGTAGGAATGAGCCATTGGCTCTTGCTATCCTCGCTGACGTGCACAGCGCATCCATAGTTGGCGAAGTAGGCGATGACGATACCGAGATAGACAGCACCGGTGAAGAAGCAGGTGCAGAGACCACGAATTGCCGCAGGCGAGATTTCTGCAACGTAAATGGGCCTGCAAGGCAATGAGACACAAAGGTTAGTCTTGTGATGCAAAGCATGCCCAAGTGAGCCAGGGTTGGCATATTGTGGCGTATTCTTCTTTTAGCCATGAATTCACTTACCCCACGACGGGTGTCTGTCCCACCCCCAGACCAGCGATAAATCTACCGGCATAGACAGCTCCCAGATTACCCTTGGCACCGCCAGCCATGAAAATGGCGATGCCAACCGCCCATACCATACATAAAATCCTCGTCGCTTGAATACGGCCGACTCGGTCACAGATCAGAAAAGCACTGTAGTAGAAAGAACAGTCAGTTTCTATTGTCATGCCGAATTCCTGGTTCTGTCGCATTGGGTGTGGATAATGCAGCGTTGCAGTACGGCTGGCTGGGGGACCATGGTCTCACCCGCAGAAGCACGGGATGGAGAACTGTGTGTCACTTACATCATAGCACCACCGACAGAACCAATCTGGACCATGGCTGACACATTGGCCTTGATGTTAGCCTGTTCGGAGGTAGAGTAGGAGGCATAGTCGATGGCTGCTTTGAACGTCTTGGTATTGAAGGCGCCAGAAATGAGACCCTCGTCGATTCCTCGCGCCGCTCCTAGCAGTCCAAAAGAAATGACGGCGAACCAGAGGCGCCAGTTGAGTGTGCCCTCGGGTTCTTCCAGGTCTTTCAACCTAAAGATGTTGACGGGCTTCTTGACCCCGGCACCCATTATGTATATGGTAGCAACCACCTGTAGCCGCCGCAGAAGGATATAAGTCACACAGTAAAGTATAACGGGAGGCCGCGAAAATCTCAGGTTCCGAAAGATAAGTAGAGGCAGGCAGCAGGCAAGGAACTCGACAAGAAAATCGGCCAAGTAGCAATTATGACGGCAGGGGAGATGGGCAATTATATACTTGAACCTGTGTTCATGCAGGTTGAGTAAAAGAGGGCAACGCAGCCGTTAATCCTTCAGCTCCAGATGGCTCCATCCGCACCACAGTTGGGGGACGACGCCGACAGTTTGTGCGCCCATGGATCTGGCGTCCAGAAGAACGAGATCAAGGTTTGCACCCAATCATCATTCAGCCATTGTCGGGGAAATATGGAGGGAAAGCTCTTTGACCAAGTCAGGGTCAAGGTGTATGCAGTGCTCCCAACCAGCATGACCAACAAGGTGTCCCTAGCCCCGCAAGGTCCCTCCATGTCGCTCGTGTTCCTTGCTTTGGTATTCACGATGCGGATGGTCCAACCGTCCAAGTGACCCCATGCCAGGTTCCAACGATTCGCCAACTCATTGCCAGGGTTCTGCGCACATCCGAAGAGCCATTCTTGAAAAGCCGTAAATCCTACCAATAACTCCACGAATACTTGTTTATTAGCCACCTCCGCAGCCAGCAGCCTCGCGGGTCCGTGAACCGGCGCTACTGATTCAGTGTCCGGGGCTGCACGAGCAACATCGGTATCCGGTCCTACGAAAAGGTTGGGGAAGATTGGGGTAAGCTCGGTCAAGGTCCGTTAGCCATTGCTGACACCTATTTCAACGGCGAGCCTTTATTACATTACCTACCATATCCAACAATTGGTATATTCGTCTAGGCCGCATCGCCATTCAAGGTAGATGGCCTAGCACAGCATTGGCGATGGATGTCAGCTAAATATCACACGTCTACCGGTGGTGATAAGCGGAGGCACGTAGGATTAGATCTCTGGTAGCATTCTTCTAGAAACGTGGCCGCCGCATTTGCGAGCAGCTCAGCGGCGGCACAGAATGTAACCCCCACAGCGGGCGTCCAAATGTTAATTGACAAAAAAATCCGATCATATTGTGAAGGTCTGCCAATGCTATGCTACGCTGTTTGAAGGAAAAGCGGCAGTCAATCAATAGCTTGGCAGAGATCTCCATCAGCGACACTTCAAGGAAACTCTGTTGTACATTCATTTGCTTTCTTGATGTGGAGCATCTTGATGTCGAGTTAGGTAGCCAACGAGCGCCCCATCATTTCGGACCTCACAAAATTGAGGAGTCTGTTCCACTCGAGGTTTTCACCACTCGAGGGTCCAGATATTTGGTCGATCAACAGCGCCGGAATCACCAGTCATCTGTTTGCTTGGCGGAGAAGGATTTCGAGGGCTGGTCGCCTGTCATTAGACTGCTTGTTTCCTAGTATGCCAGTGATTCTAGCTCATAAGTGCGGTCGCTAGTGAATTTGAAGTAACTGATAGACTGGACTGCATGCATCTCATGCTCATAATGTTCGGCGAGCGCATACCGTTGCTTGGTGAGTTCTGATGACTACCGGGCACCCGCTGTTACACTATATATACTTAAACCCAGTACCGGCCCCAGATGTCATACTCTTCCTTTGTTCCCTGGAATTTAAACTTAATTTCAGTCACATCCTGGAAGCCCTCCTTCAGTTTTGGCTCCTTGAACCGCGACGCAAACCCGGTAAAGGCAAGTTTAGGTAACCCTTGCCGCGCCTCTGGGTTCATTGCGCTGTTGTGCGCTCGAACGGCGTCATTGTGCTCGCAAACCGTCACTGGTGTTGAGAACCACACGCATCGAATAGGGACCTTGGCCTTCTTGGCCAACTCAATCCACAGGGCTCGAGTATCCGGGTCGGGATTAGTGTTATCTAAATAGTTAAAAAAGAAACTAAGGTTAGCACCACTGTGGCTATATTTGCGTGCGGGGAGAGACCAGGGTCATGCGTTGGGGGTCAAGCCATTGTCGATCAACTCCAGGCAGACATCCATGATGCTGGCAAACAAGGAGCAATAAATGAGCAGCGATGCTTACCAACGGCAACTGACTCGCTATTCTGGAGAAGTTCCTTTGCAACTTGGATGCACTTGTCGCGCGACTTCAAGGTGTCCTGATTTACCCGCTGGTAGCCCAAAGGTTTGAGCATCTTCCAATAGAAGCTACTCTTCCCAGCTCCTGGTGGCCCGCAAAACATGACAATGTCTTTGTCATTCTTCTTTTCGAACAAAACGTCAGCCACGTCCGATATTTTCTCGTCTCCAAATGGGAATTTTGCCAAATCAAAGTCGCGCACAAAATCTCTCGGCTTGTCCCCGAGAAAAAACTCCTCCGGTGTCAAGTAGCGGATCCCAAGATTGTGAGCCAGGTTCCTGTCCGAGCAGCTGAAGTCCTTTGCGACGGCCGCCACACCATCCTTCGCTCTAGCAAGAGACGCCGTACGGCCCCCGGCGTCGCCAACAAAGAAGCTGCCGTGCAAATCTACCTCTTCCGCTGGAATATCATAATCGTCGCACGCTTCATTCCACATGCCGATTCTAGGTTTCCGGTAAATGTCTTTCCCAGTGGCCGCATAAACGGTTGCAGGTAAATCGAGATTTGTCAGTACAGCATTGCACTTCTGCTTGAACTCGCCCAAGCGCTTCTGAGCCGATGCTTTGGGCCCCTTATACGCTGCATCAAAATGAAGAGTCAGTCCGCCTTGATTCGAAAGGATAATGACTCGGTAGCCCTCGCTATAAAGCTCTCGTAACTTTCCAGGCACCGTACTGTCCCACCACTTCCAATCTGTCGCTTCTGATGCATGCTTCTTTCCCGAGGACGTTGTAATCAGTGTCGAATCCAGATCAAAGGCAGCTATCCTGAGCCTCTTCGTTGAGTCTTCGGCAACCTTGCCTTCTGGTTGGTACCTGCCCACAAGCAAGGTTGCAGGAGTATCGTCGTCAGGCCCACGTTCTGACCAAAGAGTCCGATCCTTTGGCTTTTGTGACGTCGGCGTGAAGAAATTGGCAACGGCGGATTCTGAAACAAATTGTTAGAAGCTTGGCGCATTGTATACGAAGAAAGATGGTGATCGCACTTGTAGTGCCGCTCTTCACAGCAGCTCTCTTCAGTGGTGGTGGAGAGATGGGAGCGCTGGCATCTTTTCGTTTCCTCGTAGGACTTGATGGGGCCATGTTTTGACTGTATGATGCCCGCAAACAATTGTCCAGCAGTCCGATCCTTGATGCGAAGACACGCACTCGCACAATACACATTGAGACGATCTGGCAGAATCAATGGGTTGACTGACTCTCTTGGTCTTCCGCGAAATCGGGTAGACGAGATTGACGCGTGGTCACGTGAAACTCATCAAGCCCACCATGTCCATTCGTTCAATGCTCACAACTGCCATCGGAGCTTCATCAGAACAAATCTACTCCAATGCACACAACACTGTGATAATTTGACACTCTTTAGTTTCTTTGTTCCTGTACATTCGATCTATATTAGCCGAAGATCGGCCATTCGAATCAAAATCTCACACGAAGCGTATCGACTCACTCACCATGTATGAGCTGTTCCTCACCGCGATGGTTGAGGATAGCGACATCAAGGCAGCTCTCGCCGTCCTCAGTGGCTTCTGCTCCATGCAACCATGGGAGTCCATAAACAGAGTTCTATACTTCCAGGGCCCTCCTCGTCCAGCGGGGATCGCCAACCCATCTTCAACACAGAAACCTATGCGCAAAGATGCCCTGTTCCTGTGGAAGGAGCTAAATCAAAACCTTACCAGACAATCGTTCATCTTGCAAGCTCGTTACGAGGTCTTAAAGGACCGAGATATGGGCCCCTCTGCAGAGCCTGTAGATTTAGATACGGTACCTGGAATCTTACGATGGACGGATTTTCCAGACCCTCCCCGAGGGCAGCCAATTCTGACTCAACGCAAAAAGGTTGAGCTTTGGGAACAGCGCAATCTATCATCTGTCCTAAAGGAAAGTCAATACCAGTATGTTTTTTTCCTTCAGCAAGTCAGTGACGGCTCGTCAGATTTGACACCAATGTAGGTTCAAAACAGAAACAGTAGAGGAAATGTATCGCTTCTTCCGCGACAACGTTGAGTTCTGCCTCACCAGACATTACTTCGTTGGGCCAATTGAAGATTACACGCCTATTGCGTCTCGGCCAGCACCTCCTGCAGGCCCAAGACCTAGCTTGCCAGCTTGGGAGTCCATTTATCGTGTTGATCTTCAGAACCGATGGATCTTACAGGTCAAGGCGCATGTGCTCCAGGATAACAAGCCTGACGAAATTAAAAAGGCACAGGATCAGCTTCTCAAATTCCGCGCAGAACTAGAAGGCGTATTTGACTTTAGGCCAATCGACCGCAAAGTGCATGACACCCGGGTAGCCATGCAACAGCAAGGGGTCCAGGCGCTGCCCCAAAAAGTACTCCTAGGAAAGTAATAATACTGATTTCCTACAAGTCGCTTCACCTCAAGGCCCGATTCTTAGTCATAAGTAGCGATAGGCGAAAAAGACAACGAATGTACCAGCGGCTGCAAGAGCTCGAACGCATGAGATTCACGCCGCATTAATCATAGACAACCTACATGTGGTTATTACCTAGATGATACTGTCTCCACTGATGAGATGTCTCACTAAGTCTAGACGGCCGAATATACGAATTCACGATTGGAAACAGGAACAGAACATTCATGAGCAATGTCAGTATTCACTATAAACAGACAAATATGATCACGATGTGTTTTAGAAATTATGTATATATGAGGGTATCTCAGGATCGCCCGACACCCAAGACACTATTATGGACTGCAAGGCTAATTGACATTACTTGAACTCCGAATAAGAATACTATCGCGGCATATATGCATGGCTTCCATCGTGACCATCCACCACGTAAACGCGAGGGATCGCTTAGTACTGGGAGATGCCCAGGGCCTTCTCGAGGTCGTGGACACCGAGAACGTGCTCGAGGTTGCTGACAACGCCACCGGTGGCAGCGTTGAGGTAGGCGTTGACGGTGTTGATTCCGAGGCCCTGGAGGAGAAGGCCGACGGCCTCACCGATGGCCTGGATGGTGCCGGGGGCAGCGCCCTGCTTGGAGATGTCGAGCAGCTTAGTAGCGAAGCTGACGCCGAGGACGTCCTCCAACTTGTGGAGAGTACCACCCAGAATGTGGTCGAGCTGAGCCTCGACCTTGTCAACACCAAGACCGTTGGTGAGCTGGCCAACAAGGCTGCCGACCTCAGTGACGAGGGAGCGCTCCTTCATGACTGGAAGGTGTTAGTATAGGAATTCATGTAGAAAAACGGGTTTCGAGTCGAATCATACCGATAGGAGAGGCGAGGCCAGTGCCGAAGATGGTGGCCATGACAACAGCGAATCCGAAACGCATTTTGGCGGCGGTTTATAGGGTTTTTTAAAAGGTTGGGTAAAAGAGTGACTGAAGTTGAATAACTTCTTTAGTTGGATTATTAAGTAATGAGCGAAAGAGCGACTGAAGACTGAGTTGCTTGATAGAAGAAAAGAGAGTCGAGACACTGCGGGAGAGCTTCGCCTTATATCCTCCTCGATGCAGCGTAAGATGCCAAGGGCAGATGACACCCTTGGACGCTTTTGGTACCCTGGCTCTATCCTGCGATAAACCAAGCCGTTCCTTTTTTGCCTGCATACCTAGACTGCCGGGCCAGCTATCACGGAGTGATCGGCATCAGTAATAACAACAAGACCAGGCTCACCGACGGTCTCGCAGTGGTTTCATGATTTGTTTCCACCGCTACCCTCTCCACGTGCTATCTAAGACTGTGGTTAGGACTGCTCGCTTAAGGTGCTCAACGACTCAAGTAAGTCAAACAACCTCCTCGCGATGTGAGTGGGGAGTTGATTTCATTGGTTTAAGCTTTCATTGTTATCCCTCCCTCCCCTGGATTGTTAGAGCAACGTAGAGTGGCAAACTGCATCACTACTACTAACACAGATGATGATCAGGCACTGATATGAGTCGCATCCCCCCGGGAGTTGCGGATTCATGACCAGGTGGCATAGGGGGGAAATGATGATCGGATGGGTTGATCTGAAGGGTTGCTTGTGTACCTGACAAGTGTGTGTGGGGAGTTGTGGAGAGTGTGCAATTCATTTGTTTTTGACAGGCGCCCGCTTCGATAGGAAGAATCACATCTACTTCTAAGACTGACAATTCCGAGAGAAATTCTCACAAGAAAAACAAAACCAAAACACAAAACAAAAAAAGCACGATGAGATCCAATATTTCGAACATCGCCAAGATTATTAGAGATCTTAGTTCTCAGTCGATGACATATGCCCGCTTAGTCTTTTACGTTCTTCCCCAGTGTCTCGCGCTTATGTTACCATATTCAGCCGTTAGTAGGAGGAAGGACCCTTGGCCAGTTGCTGTCTCTTTTAATTGAGGCTTACCCAGACAGGGGATAGCAAACCATCCGATGGAGGAGCGATCGGCGGCTTGATGAGCGTTAGTGGGTTGGGTCTGCGCTGAAACGGCAAACTCCAGGACGCTATGGTGACAAGCTGGCCGGGGTTTTGAACATGCATCTATTGTGTTTTTTGTTTTGTTTTTTTTGTTTTTTTCCTTGAACAAACAGGGACCGCAGTTTTTGTTGGACTGATGATTTCCCTGAACTGCCGATTTGGGGGGTGGTGGGCTCGGATAGTGAGTCATTAATATGTGATAAGAAGTGTAAAATGAAGGCTGAATTTAAGTGCTCTCTCCTGTAGGATCAGTTTCCATGGGTGGGCGAGCCCCCTGGAGAAAATCCTGATATGAAGGTATTCAAATTTGCTAACGGGGAGAAAGAGGGAGAGAGAGACTGGCGATGGCATCATTTCCCTAACGTATGTGCTACAGAATGCCCGGTTATAATAGACCAGCTTGAGTAGTGTCATTTCCGGCGTAGCTGACACGTGAGTTCTATGTCATTAGCACTCTGGGAGAATGAATTTGGTCGCAAGGAATGTCTCAGACAGCAATATCGTCACCGGTAGCGAATAGTATAACGGGCGTGGTGTGATTACCGAGGGCGCCCTACTTAACCGAGGAGAACTCCAAAAAAGAAATAATAATAATAATAATAATAATAATGTCAAACCACTTGAATCTGACATGCTAGCATATGGAGAAGGTTTGAGAGGCATCCTCATTCATTCCCATGATATGGCGTATTTCTGCATTTCCAAGTTTTCTTTCCCGCTATTGAGACCTCCATACCTTGCTTGAAACCAACGCCCCCCCCCCCCTTTTTTTTACCTTACCCAGTTCATCGGTCCTTTTTGTCAATTCGGTTCAGGATATGATGATGACATAAGTTGTGTGAAAAACGAAATAGTATGTGTTTAGGCCACTGCTGTTTCTGTCTGCGATCGGCATCTGACAACAGCGAATGCGTGGGGCTCAAGCGGAACCCACCACCTCTGGATATCCATACAGACATTGTATCAGCACCGCGTTCCAAGTTTAACCAACTAAGTTCCATGATATCTGAAATACGTCATCGGGCGTAAGGGCACGAATGATATTAGCGGTGATGAAGTCGGGAATGTGAACACACTACGGAGTAGTACATGTGTACATGCGAACAAGGACTGCCTAAACTTTAGCCGGATGAATCTCCGGTTCCTGAATATCTATCTCCTGGCCTCCTTGCTCCTTTTTTTTTGTAATTTCTAATCTCAACTAGATTCCTCATCTCCATGGCTCCCCCCATATTATCCAAGATGCTCATCTGCCGGGCACTTCGTTATTAGCTAAGGCTTGTACCCAAGTAGGCAATTCATCGCCGCGGTCTATCAGCCAGCCACACCACCAGTGATGGGTGTTGTATTACTTCGTAGAGGCAGGACGGATGACTTGCTCCATATGTTAGTGGTGTTCGGTAGCTTCCCAAGCTGTAGTAGCGGGAATGATGCTCCGGTGCGGCTGGGCCGTGATGATCCCGCCTGATTTGACTGCTGGTGGCAGGGTTGACTGGAGATGAGGGATGATCATGGATGCGATCGCGATGTAGCGGGCGTGAAATTGTGGGAATCGTAAAGATTTTTGGGTTTTGAGTTGTCTATGAAGTCTGCTGAGGTGGACGGTATTGCCATGGTGATGAGGATAGATGGGATGCTCAAGTGTCCGCACAAGTCATTTGTATCAATATGATTGTTTCGTCCGTTTACTTGGGCATTGGAGCATCTAGATAAATAGAAGTGTTCTTAGTAAGGATCTATAAATCTAGTCCTAGAAGAGAGAGAATGAACGCAGGTGACCGAATTGCCTTCTCAACTGTATCAAGGCGAACAAAACAATGTATGCCCTCGAGATAAATAACTCATCGCCAACTCATACAGCACCCAAAAGCCTCATTAATTAAAACTGCTTCAACATCAACTCTTGTTTACTGCAAACAAAGCCAATAAAGTATTTCAAATTTATCAATAATGGATTTATTTGTCTAGAATGTCCTTTCTCAAATTTGCTATACTGCAGGGTAGGTCGAAGAACCCCCGTTTAACCTAATACCATTCATTAAAATCATGGTCTTGCTTCTCATGAAGGCACATTATTAAGCAAACAGGTTCTTAATTATGACCATATAGCCCACACTAAGCATAGTGAATTACAATACTTTCCCTCAATTTTCTAACGTATATGCACTCTATCCTCCGGTGGCGCTGGTTGCACGGATCCGAGTCAAGTAGAGTGGATCTCCCGGTTTCTCGGGCCGGCTACCGAACCTCGGCCGGAACGAACGTATCGATAGGGCCACACATTACACATTACATGGTGCACCTCGATTGATTACATTATTAGAGTGATGTTCTCTGGGATCAGGGTTGCATAATGACTGGGCTTACATATGACGATACCCTTACAATCAATTGTGTCACAGTTCCCTAGTTGTCATGTTCAGAGTCTACAAATAGTGCTGACTGCGTATTGACGAATAAAGCATCAAATACCTGCGAGCTCACCAGCACCTTCATCTGTGCATTGAGACAGACCATTCCACCCAAACCATCTCCATCACCGCCATATCATCTTCCTCGCCTGCGTGCTTCGTCGTGCACTCCAGTTAGCGAGCCAACCAACCAACCACTGACAAACTCCATCTGCTTCACCAAACATCCCGATACCTACCTGCTCACCCCCCATCTACCTAATAATAGCAACTGACAGCTCTGAGGCGATCGGCATCATACCCAACTGATCACCACATGTTCCCGACGCAGCTACCCAGCCCCACGATGTGCTACAGTCATGAAGATGGTCCACAAACAAACTAAACTTGATACATCCGCCTTGTAAAACAATACTCGGTTTTACAAAGAAGAATTAGTTTAGTTTGAAGAACGAAGAAAGTAGCTAAAGCAGTTGTGAAACGATTAGTCCAGTCAAGAACAGCAGTCCCTTTTTTAAAACTGCGGGTGGTGCATGTATGATGGATCAGTTGCACAAACCATAGCTTCCCCGCGTTTGCTACGTCTGTCTATCTTATCAACGCATCATCATCTCACAAAACCTCTGTTTCACAATTAGGTTACTTACTTGGCTGCTTGACCATCCGCAGCACCATACCATCCAACTAACCCCCCCTCGCCATTACCATCACCACCGCCATCATCCAAACGAACCAATCTCACCAACTCCGTAGACTGAGCACCCCTCATGATCGATCGCCCCAACCCCTCTAAGCGGGTGATGTGGTGTCAGTGCGCACCACCTCTTGAAACAACCAGCGCCGCTGTGTCTGACCGCCGCCGAACCTCCAAGCACCCAGTGATCATGAAACAAATAGTCCGCTGAAACGTACATATAATAATAGTACATACATACACACATACACACATATCAAGGCTGACCGCACGCCACACCCACACCCACACACACACACACCGGCAAGCCACACCAAAAAGGCAGGCAGAGGCAGTTAGCCAACGAACGTGATAATAAACGAAACGAACAAACAAGCAAATCCATAATGAGAATAGCCGGTTCCCGCGTTTGTGGTATCACGACGCCTGACTTTTCCGACGCAGACTACCGCCACCGCTGTTGATAGCCACTTATGATGATTCCTACAGTGGTGCATGCATATATAGCTGTTGTTTCAGACTTTATAAAGACAACTTCATTCATAGGCTGAATGAATAGTGGTGGTGACAGAACAAGCCTTCGTATGTCGATTTACTAAGTGGATAATAAATAAATAAAGAAGTAAATTATAAATCACCTCGTCTGTTTGAAGATGGGACTCGTCCATCCACACATTTCAAGAATACCGCATCCAATGTAAATGTGACCTGTTATCCAGCCCAGCAGCCATCTATCCAGCCACTGCCATCATCCCCTCCCCTCCCCTCCCTCCCCAGTGCTTGCGCGGGAGCATCCGCCTGCCTGTCAAACCACCAACCATCCATCAACAACCAAACCCCACTCCAAAACAAACAACCCAAACATATCACCGCCCTCTTTAGCGCCACACTCAAAAAACCATCTACGTAGCGACTCTCCAAACAAACAAATAAACAAACAACCAACCAACCACCCCGAATCTAACCCTCCCCTTCTATAACTCCCCAAAAGGGAAAACAAAAGAATATTTGCAACCACCATCCTCCACACTCCTTCTGATATCACCAATCCTCGCAAAGCAGCATGACACCCTTAAAAAAAGAATAACAACCACACAACCACACACTTATTACTTCGCCAGATAAACATACCAGCCAAACATGCATATTACACTACAGAAGGGGCACTCCAAACTCCCTAAACCAATCGACACCAGCCTAATAAAGCATCAATACCCAATTATCTGATGCTGTGATCCCGCAGCAGCAGCAGCAGCATCAGTACGCCCGTATCGTATACCGCTGGTGCTACACTGCTGCAACACAGCCCAAAAAAAAAAAAAAAAAAACATTTGCAAAAGCTGGGGTACATGATACACACATGGGAGTTCTTCAGCAGCATGCAAAGTGGCGTTGTGTCATGGCGCAGGTCGGCAGCCGTAGCCGTAAGCGTAAGCGTAGTAGTTGGCTTGTTAGTCTTCGGTTAGTACCTGTACTGACATGAGACACAATTGCGAGAGACAAAAAAGACACTTGGTCTGTTGTGGGTGTATGACAGAATCAGCTCTCTGTTGGTCTGGACACAAGAACTACTATCACTAGGAGTGGTCATCCTTCCCCATCCCGTATCTCACATATCCCCTCCCCCAACTATCCCGTCGCTTGTGCTGCCATCAGCCATCATACACATGTGTCAAACCCTTGATCCCAACTAGCAAATCCCATCCAGACCCTGTCACGGCTGGTCCCCCTCAGAGTTCTGCTAGGCCAAGCAGATGCTCTTCAAACAAGAAATCATCGGGCATGTAACAAAATAACTCCCAGGATGCTATGCAAGTTCCATTTCCCCCGCGCCTAGATGAGTGTGTGTGCGTGCGTGCGTTCGTGTGTGTACGTGTTCGCGTGTCTAAAAAGATTATCGCTTTTCCCTCCCCTGTTCCAACGCCGACCCCACATATCTACAGACGTATGTGTGCGAGTGTTTGTTTGTATGTGTGCGTGTGTGTAGTAGTAGTCTATGTAACATTGTGGACTGAAAAAAAGAATGAAAGAAATACTATGGCAACCAGTCGCATGTCCATGTGTCGCTGGCCATCTGACGAACGCCGTCAGATGGTATCAGTACAGATATCGAACGCGGTCGCGCAAGAAGGATAAAAACAAAGGAAGGACAAAAGTCGGGGTATCTTTCGAATTAAGTAATAAGAAATCAAGGAATAGATCGTGAGGTGAAATGGTAAGAACCATCTTCAACTTTTTTTCTCTCAGTTCTCGTTTGCCGGCGCCGAATGTCTATGTCGTTTGAAGTTCGCTGATTCATACAGTAGCAAAAGTAAATGATTCGTTATTTGGTAGAATAGTGCGGTGAGATAAGGTGAGGTGATGTGGTGTGATGTGATTTGAGAAATCACCGACGAAGTTTTTCCGTCAGACTCTTCCAGAATCGTGGTGTCTTGGACTCTTCACTTCGAGCCCGAGCCATGAAGGCATCCCGCTGCATCGGCCCGACAATGTCCTCGTCACCAAGAGCAGGAAATTTCCCCTCTGCATCGAGGGCTTCCAGCATCTGTGGGACGGCACTGGGCAGACAGTCCTTCATGGGCTGCCACTGCACTGCCGCAAACACATCGTCCTGGGTAGAGTAGCCCTTGTTGGCAGGCGTAAAGTTTTCGGTCCGACCCCGTCCCCGACCACGGCTGCGGCTGCGAGAGGCCGCCATGGCGGGAGCAGTGGGCTCCGTCTGGCGGATAATGTTTGTGTAAATGCCCTTCCACCGCCTCTCAATCTCTGCCCACTTGGCCTCTGTCAGAGCGTAGATCTTGCTCGTCTGGCCGTAGTTTTCGCCGGTTCGTACGAGGTGCTTGGTGTAGGCAACCCTGGCGGCGTCCCAATCATTGCCGAACTTGGTGACCGTTTCCGCATTGATTTCGTCCAAGTCGTATGGCATGGGGCTAATGGTAAAGTTGGCATGTCCCAGACGGTCCGACCATTCATCCTGCTCTTGCAAGATTGACGGGGGCAGCGGCAGCGGAAGCTCTGCCATGACCGAGACCTGTCGCAACGAGGACACCGATGACTTGGTGCTCGGCGATGGCCGGGCAGCCGGAGGCAGGCGAGGCGAGTGGACTTCCGTGACAGCGGAGGACGGGGCGACGGTTGGCGACTGAAGCGGTGACTGCTGGGGAGGCTTGCCGAGCGGGTCGGTTAGCAACGGGGGCAGCAGGGGGGTTGTGGCCATGGAACGATCTCGCTCGATGCCTGACCGCTCTCCGGGGCCATATTCGCGAGAGTCCACATCCAAGCTGTCGGTGCTTTCGTAGAGGGATGACATGGTAGGGTTGGCAGACAGGGGAGCATCCTGAAGAACGGAAAAATGGCGGCTAGGAGCCGACATGGATGACGACCGACTAGAAGGTACGCCCGCAAAGACATTTTCCAAGCTGCGTTCTGTGGTTGGTGAGGTCATGATACTGGCTTTCCGTTGCGACTGCCATCGGGCGATGCTGGGGAATCGAGAGCCGAATCGTGAGGTCAAAGCATTGAGCGTGGAATCCCCGCCTAATCCGCGCTTCTTCTTGGGGATTTGGGGGTCCGTCGAGAAATCACTGTCGCTGAGAAACCCGAGATCGTAGTCAAAGTCAAACTCGCCAACGACTTCGGTCCGAAGAAAGTCTTCGGAGCTGTTGCCGTGCTCGCATGCTTGATCGCCTGTTTTTGTTACGAACGTACGGTGTTAGCTGCTGGGATCCTATGTGCGCACTAGGGTGGAATAGACACAATGAATGCCAACTTACACAAGCACCTGTAGAGACCAAAGTTGTCACTCAAATTATCATCGTCTTGGACATGAATAATCTCCTCCTCTTCGTCGTGCTCCGAGGGGTCTTCTTGCACATCGGGCAACTGGCGGAGGCTCGTCTTGGACAAGGTAGCGCTTGAAGCGATAGGTGAGGCAGGTCCCTCAATCTGCCCCAGCTGCTGCAGTGGTAGTTGCTGTTGAATAGGCGGCGTGGGCAGCTCGAGAGATGACGTCGAGCTCGAATATCGCAACTGAGCCCCGCGAGTAGAAAATGTCGGCGTCAAGGGCGACCCAACATCCGAAGACGAGGAATTCGTCGTATAGTAGACATAGCTGAGATCGGGGCCGTCCAGAGCCACACCATGCTCCTCCACCACCATCCTGCTCTTGCTATCCTGCGCCAGCTGCGGCAGCGTCAGAGGTTGGAGTGTGGGCGACATGCGTGCAGCCACAGAGGCGGGCGCCGAGTCGGCGACGCAGCTGGTGGACAGCATGCGAGACGACCGAGTTTCGTACGAGGCGGCCAAGACGGTTTGCGAGTTCGAGTTGTGATTCTGGGGTTCACAAGCTTTGTTGATGTTTCTGTCTGTTGTGTTTGGGGTGTCGAATTTAGGAGGGGGGGAGAGGGAAGAAGGGGAGGGAGAGGAAAAACCAGTTGGACTATGAAGAGGTGGGTATGGAGAAGAAGAAGTAGTAGTAGTAGCAGCAGAAGAGTCACGGACGAGGATGGGATGGTGGAGCCCAGGCGGTGCTGCAGAGAGGGAAGCGCAAGCGTTGGGTTGTTGTTGGCGGCGGTAGTAGTGTGTAGTAAGTAGTGGTGGTGGTGGTGGCCGACAGTGAGGTGGGTGGTCCTTCTGGGCGGCCACAGAGCGAGAGAGGGCGAGAGAGCGAGGTACCTGATACCTCGAGATGGAGAGAACAAGAATAGAGAACAGAGAATAGAGCGAGACAGAAGGGCGGACTGGAGGGCAGTGGAGTTGTTCTTCTTCAGTGGCTCCTAGTGGCTGGACAGGGGGTGGAAGGGGGGGCCGTAGGCCTGTGCATGCGCCTGGGTTCTAGGTGGTCTGCACTGCTGGCCTGCCGCCGCCGGATGTGTGTCCAGGTGTCGTCGTGCTGTTGACGCTGGCGGCGGGGTTGCTGGCACTGGCACGGCCTGTCTGGGTGGCTGCTGGCCGCTGGCTGGGTCCGTCGTCCCCTCGTCTCAGGGTCCTCCCAGCTAATCGTCCTCTGAAGAGCTGGCGGCTTAGCGCGGGTGGGTAGCACTGTTTTTGGGGTCCCCAGCGGTACGTACCCCCATGCGCCGGCTGTGGTTGCTGTTTTGACTCTTTGGGTAGGTCAGGTTCTTTTTTAGAGCGGCGGCGACGATGGTGGGGTCCGGGCCTAAAGGGAAAAAAATTTGTTCAAGGTGGCGTGTGGGCTCCGTACGCACCCAAAGGAGAGCCCACCGCCGCACAACAAAGAGCACTTGAGAATAAGAAGACAGAGAGAAGAACTAGAGAGGGAGGAAACGAGAAACGACAAAGTAAGGCTACTACTGGCGGTCTGCGTACCTCAGACTCGGATGCACTGCCAGCGAAGCCGTGGTGGGCCGGGTACCAGATACCCAGACGCCAGGTTGCGTGCGTTCTACACCAGGGATCCCGCCAGATGTCCAACGTAGTGGATGTTTGCAGAGACGGCGGTGTTTCTTTGTTGCTCGTCTTGGGCTCTGCTTTGCCTTTGACTTTGCCTTTGTCTGTAGTGCATGTGTGTATGTATGTACCTTCACTGCAGCACCAACAATAGCCCCGGATGAATTGCGTGGTCTCTGTGCGGGTTTCAGAGCCACGCGGAGGCGGCGAGCTTGTTGGCTGGACCGGAGACGCTGCTGCTGGTCGGTGTGTCAGTCACTCAGTTGCCCTGCTAATAAAGAAGAAGCTGAGACAAGAGGGCCTAATAACAGAGTCAGTCAGAGACAATCCCCATCCAAAGAACCACGCCAGCCTTTTTTTCTTGGTTTGTCTCTCCCTCACCGTCGGGATGGTGAAGATGGGCGACCACCTGATGGGTTTCTAACCTGTGTAGACGCGCCCGGTGGCTGAGTATGTATGATTGGCTATAAGTGCCCAGTTGCTACGGGCAATACCCACCGTTTCTCGCGATGCTCTCGGGCAACGGGTAACGACAACGCAGAGATAGGTGATGATAATAATGATGACGACAATGTTTGATTGCTGGTGATCCCGTGATGATTGGGCGTATCTACACACGATTTGTGGGGTGAAGATTTATGGTGAAGCCGAGACAGCAGAGTGGGAGTCGAGTAAACAACCACCACAATAACATGGTCATCATCAAGCTTTCTCGTCGACAACAACCCCGCCAACGACGAATACTATCGGTCTTTATGTCCCAGAATCTTGAAAATACCTTTGTCTTGTCCCTCATACTCCTCTTTTCTTTGTCCTCCCCTCATTCAACAAAATAGTAGCAGCAGCAGCAGGAATAACAGCCAATCTCATCGATGGCTGGGGCCCAGAGAGTTATGCTTGGGTTTATTAAGACCAGTAGTAAGTACGTATAGTCAGTCTAGCAGAGTCCACGTATGTGTGTGTGTGTTGCGGTATCAGGTTGGGCGGCGGCGCGCCTGACATCCGGTGTAGAAGCCCTCGCACTCATTCGCCCTCTTGTTCGGGGCCATTTTAAGTCCGCATCCAGAAGAGGGGAATCTGGCAAAAACCCAACGAGGCCACACTCCATTTGAGCGAGCGTTCCCATCATAGTGTGGCCGAAAAGGTGCAACTGTGCGCTTTTGAGTGCGTGCATGCATACAGCTCCAGCCTCCCCCACTCGCTTGTTTTGTTCCAGGTCATGATGAGGGAGGGATGCTGGTCTGGCGAGGCGAGATATTACATTTCTTTACATTTTGTCTTTCTCGCATTAGCTGTCATGCACCAATCAGGCTCTCGCTCGTAAGCGTTGCGCAGATCCGGCCACCGCAAACCTTCGCACCCAGCCGCCGACCAGCAGCAGCAGCAACAGCTCCAGAAGCACCCAAGCATAAGTTCTTCCAAGTCAGCAATCAGCTTGCGCCGATCCGGGCCGCTGCGATTGGAGAGAGGGGAGCGAGAGAGACGCCCACGTCACGGTGAGGTGAGCGAGCGACAAGTTAGCACAGAATTGGTTGCCAGCAACCGTATCAGAATCAGGTCGATGCCCCAGTCTGCTGCTGACTTAGACAAGGTGACACGTGAGAAGCCGACGGAGGCTTGTCGCAGCAGATGCGCTCTGACGTGGTCCGATAGACGTCGACTGCGTGGTCGGAGAAGCAGGGCTGTGGCGTTCTTTTGCTAAAAAAGAACCCTGTCATCACCCGTCGTGGTAACGAGACATCCGCAACCGCAGAGTCCAATTGATGGTACTCCGTAGTAGCAGCCCTTTTTGTCCCTTCCTGTCGTTCGTGCACCATCCGTATCATCATCCCTCTGCCCCATTTCATTGTAACCGAATGACTGCTAACAATTGTCAATTGTAACTGTCAACGCCCGGGTCTCGCTAGTCAGACATCGCATGGCACTCTGTGCTGACTTATTGCCTGATAGTAAGCATGATCCAAAGGAAGCCCAGCCTCGGCAGACGAGTCTGGTAGCTTACCAAACACACCGACTGCCCGGCCCCCGAAGCTTCCAATTCACAACCCTCCAGGATTCAACAAATCTACCCGTCTGTTGAAAAGACGGGTGATGGCATAGCAGAAAGCTGACTGGTCCTCTCGCAGCTTGCTTCCAAGGGCTTCCCTCCCTCCCAGGTCTTCCAGCCCTATGCCCATGTTGTTCTAGTGCCATTGTGGAAACGCAGCCTAGCTTACCCGGCTGTGCATCCCCCCCTCCAGCAGTCGTCCAGCCCAGGGCGCTTTTCTGAAGATTTTCGCCAAAAGAGCTAGGTACTTGAGTTGGCGAAGACAGAAGCTCACCCAGCGCAAAGAAACTAGTCCCCTTGCCCCCCAGCCATTCCCAGTGCTGAGGTTCTGGGAAGACGCCAGCAGGGGGAGCAGACCGAAGTCGCGACCGATCGTAACCTAAGATGGTAAGGCAAGTTCTCCCAATACTCCGGTCCTCTGACCGGATAATTATTCGATGGAAATAGATCACGACGATGATGATTATATATCACCGGTAATAGGCGATACGATGAAGCCGAACATCAAAGACCTGATAGTTTCGGCCGCGCCGTCCGTCTTGACAGCAGCTTTGATTGCCACATTTGGGCGTGGATGAACAGAATCCCGCCGCGGCGCTCCGCTCCGTCCAAAGCTAAACAGCACATGGCAAACGTGGTGAACCGATTGAGTTTGTCAAGTTTTGTCTGTGGTTATTGGCGCCTTGGGTACTCTGTGACCACCTGATTGGCCACAAGCCATCTATGCCTCTCCATAACAGCTCGGCTGCTTATCCATATCGAAATCACCTTACGAGTATGCGTATCACTGATGATGCTATGCGCCGTCTTACCTGAACCTTACAAACGAGCTGATTCTAACACCAAGCTGTAGCATAAGCCTCGACGCAATGGGGCAATTAACTAACCATGTTGCAATGCTATATATGACCTTGGGGGCTAAATTTTGTTTGCTGGGATCATCTCTCGGAGGACTTCGATGCCCATTTTGGACTAAAAACGCCACGGTCTGTTCTCGCGCACGTCTTTGAACGAGGTACATGCCTGGTGCTGCGTAAAGCACGTCATGGATTTTCCCGGTTTGTTGTGCCAAAACCCGATGCTATGATCCTATCTGTAGATTGTTTTTCATTGTTGGCCATTGGATAATACGCGTTTACGCATTTCCAGTTTGCGAAGCTAGTATCGAACGGTGTTGCATATCATTCCCTTTCATAGACAGGCTGTGATCGGCGAGGTTGCAGAATCTTTAGCTCCGAGGTTCTTTGCTCTGTGCCTCCATCCCTCAGAAGATGGTCCAATTCGCACTAGATTACCAGCAGGAAAGTTGGTCAGTGAATGACACCGCCAACGGACAATGACTTTACGACTGTGGACCAAATTCATCATCTGCGAGACTATTGACTACATATTAAGTCTCATTCGCTTTGGCTTCAACTCCACCACGTCGGTCAATTGAGCAACATTTGTGTTCCACAGCCTGTCTTTTCATGAGGGGCCCCGGGTTGAGGCGCTCCTATTATCCTTCGCTTTTCCGCTTTGTCACTCAAACTCGTACAGCGCGACACTGTCACCTACCCCACTGGGGCGGTTGACTTCGACGATAGCTGATCCACCAGTATGCCGTTCACCATGAATTGTCTGTGGGTGTATTCTTGTAGGGAATGCCCCGTCTGTCAGTGCCTTTTTGAGTTTCAAATGGTTTCTCTTGGAAGCATTCACGGACCCTTACTAACAGCTGTCAGATCGCAGCCGTTGTAGTTACACGAGTCGTGAAGGGTCTTGTGTTTGGGGTTTGCCACTTCGCCACGGAATACGGTATCATTTCCATGAGCTCATCAGATCAAATTTCGCAATCGAAATGCAAAACCCGACTATAACACCGTTTATTCCCCAGACTTAGACTGTGGGAAATTTTATCGGCGCATTTTCGACCGTTGCGAATTGCGTGCATAGCCGGCGCATCTTAGGCGCTTCGTTAGTCGTTGTTAGTTGGCCAACAGTTTTGCAATTTTGTCCCACCATGGGCCGCCGGTTGCCCACAGCTAACTGACGGATGAACCTCGACGACTTTGCAGGTAGGGTTTGATAAAACTCTATGCGCTCCAATTCGCTTCGGCTTGTGCCTTGCACAAGTCTGCCAGCCGCCGCGTCAGCGTCCTAGAGATGAGAAGAACAGAAATTCTTACCGATACTATGATACTATACCGATACTATGATACTATACCGGTCTCTTTCATTCCCCAGCTTTACAAGGGGCATCCCGTCTTAATTGTATTACACTGACCCTCATCATACATGCAAAACTCCCAGTACGCTGTCGCCTTTCCGGTCCGAGCCGTTTGTCGTACCCAATCATGGTAGCCCGTAAATATGCGAGAGCATTCTCAACCCATGTTGTGCCTGGTAGAAGTGGAGGCTTAAGCAGACTTGCCATGCGGTTGGTGGTGAGCCCAGAAGCTTTCAAGAAAGCGCCCCCGTCATCGTGGCACCCGTACCTGGCAGTAGCAGAGATTTCTGCCGCACGGGGGATCCATCCCCAATGCAAGGCTGCAACTTGGAGGTAGGTTTGGGTGGTGAGTTAACCGTTTGACTTGACCCATCGAGCCTCGTGAAACTTGAGCTCACGACAAGTCTGTAAGGTAATTTCTAAGTTAAATTTGACACATAGGGTTATACATACGCTATCACTTGCGAATTTCGATAGAGATCACACCATAATGAACATTGGCTGTTGAGATACGGGCAGCTAGCAGAATAATGACCGGAGACGTCGGCAATGGGCAAAAACCAGCGAGGTAACCTAATAGACTAATGTTGTGTATTGGTACCCCTGCTAGAGTCTTGAGGCCTTCAAGAGCGTACAGGTATTGTCCTTTAGTCTGTAATCTTTTTATTTATTGTGTATTTTTGTGGCTGATCAAACGTAAAGCTGGCTCCAGACTGTGTTAATAAGGAAGGATGAAGGAAGGGAAAATTCTGCAACGACGAGCATCGTGATTGGTAAACCAGGCTCCAAACATTCCGAGAACGGGCTATTGTTGATTACATCAATGATTCTTCTGCCTAATCCGACTGCACACTCCACTACCCGGCATGTGCTGAAGGAGTGGCTGATGTTGGGATAGCTCTGCGATTGCAAGACTACAAGGATATGTCGATGGAGGCATAGCCAAGCCTTGTATTTGCAAGTCAAAGACATGTCTGTCGCCAACATAGGTTGAGTAACCCATCTATCAATGCAAATCGTTTCACTTGAAAGACCATGCTTGACATGTCGAACTCGGCAAGAATTTCCCCAATGCAGACAATATAACCATGTAGGATGATTCGGACTGCATTTTATTGAACCTGAAGGGTAGCAATATGCTGACGACGACATTTATGCAAAGCCTCCATGGTCAGTCAATGTCTGCAGATAATATCATCCTATCGGCCGCTTTGCTGGGGTTGGTCTGTTTTGCCCTATGGCAGCGAGGTATTTTTGCTTTCCGTCGTACCTTGCATTAGCCATCAGCGCAGGGTGGGCTGGGTAGCAACTCGATTTGCCAGTGCCGCAGCCACGCCCTTGTTAGGTCCCATTGCGTTCGCGTGGCTCTCCGAGCCCAAGCCAAAGCTTGATTGTTGCTGGGAATATTCCCGGCGAACGATCTGGACTGGCGAAGAGAGGGGCAGTTAATTAACCCTGAAGAAGCTGATGGAATAGATTGCGATACCGAGATTCGAGCGGATAAAAATATCCATTGAGTTTGATGGTTGGTCAGCTGTAGTTAATAAGGGTTGAAATAGTCGAACGAGGGGGCTTTGTGACATCCTTGAATGCTTGACAATCCGTCAGTAGCCATTCCACTTGAGTCGCGAGACAGATACAGCATATCGTTTCCCTTGGGGATTTCAATGGCCAGAGACGAGGCACTGCTGACGTGAGAGATTTCGCTGCCTTTTTTCACATGCCTTGCTGCCTAGCCTGGTGCAAAAACTTTTCAGATCCATCCATAGTGGAGGAGGAAATTCACATTCCATCGTTGAGCACACCAGCCCCCACTGTGGCTAAGGCCACCACAGAGCGCCGGTGGCGGAACGTTGGTTAATCCGTTGGAACTGGGACTTTCTCCGTCTCTTTGCATCTTCGTCCAACGTCCGGATGGCTCCGGTTTTTCGTGACAGTGTGAACGAACCCACCCGCCACTCATAACGGACCCTTTACCTTGTATGGTAGGTGGCCGTTCTGTCACTGCGGCATGATAGGGCGTTGCAACAACGTCTTATTCGGCAATTACTCTACACAATTGCAGAGAACCAAGCACTGTATCCGGTTTCGAACGAATCGGTCATCATCTCATTGTTCAAAACGGAACAGAGCGCCTACACACCTTCTCAGTCTGCTATAAAGAACCCTCCTCTGCATACGACGCGAGGCAATATCACTGGAGCTTTCTGGTTGGCCGGTTGTTCGATAAGAGAACGGTGGGATTCCCGATCCAATCAGAGGCATCATCCACAGGCGAGGCGGCAGCAGTTTTTGTTCGCATTCGAGAACCCAGCGCTGGAGTCAATCGAGCCATTGCTGCTTGGCAGATGCTCCAACATGGGCTTCTCAATACCCTGGTTTAGAGTTCGTTTTCATCGCGGCGGCAAACAACAGAGTGGGTGATCTAGACCCAATACTACAGGCCATTGATGGCGAGAGACAAACAGCATGTCATGCCAATTGCTTCTTCCACTCTCGGCCTCGTCAGGCTCTCAAAAACCCGCCGAGGTGTGGCACAAGCTCATTCGTTGGTGGCCCTGACCGACCCTCCAGCTCTTAATAAAAATTTGCAGCGACATTAATCAACTGCATGTAGCCTTTAACTGACGAGTGCGTTCCGTCTAGGGCACAGCCAGCTCGCAGTGGATCGTCGGAAGCCATTCCGTTTTGACTGCAAGATGGCGGCACGCAGCTCAGCAGGCTGGTCAGCCCTGCTCCATTAGGCTGATGTGGGTTACCTAGCTGAAAGCCCTGTTCAACATCCTCACTCACAGGCAACTTAGTGCGATGATTGAACCAGTGGATTCACTGTAATTGTGTGCGCCCGCACTCATGTCTTGTAATATTGTAAATATACGTGACTGTAGGGTGGCTGAATCTGCTGGTAATACGCGTCTAGAACCCTGATGCAGTTGTTCACAGGGGTTTTCAAGGGGGGGAAATGGTGTGATTCAACTTTGGAGCGAGAAGCAGAAACGCAATCTTGTAAACCAGAATCTCCAGCACACTTTGGGATATTCAAGAAGGCGACAGATATGGCAATGCTTGCCGGCGCCACTTCAACTATGTCGCTTAAAATTATATGAATAGTGAAAGTGAGAACGGCCTCGCCTCAAAGGGTCAATTAGGGATCAGCCTATTCCGACTCTTTTCCCAGCCGCGACGCGACTCAAATGAAATTGTTGGGATGGACCTAGACGAAGATCCTACGGCGTGACTTACCTCACGATTGACACAACCTCAAAATGTTGAGGCTCACATGCAATACCGAGGGTATTCACCGTAACATAAGGTGTGAAGATGTAGTCGCCCACTCCTGCGCTAAGGTCATGTTTGAAGCTCTAGCCCTATGGCCCTCAACCAAAGCTTCATTGATGCTGAGTAGGCGTCTAAGAGTAGACGTAGTACTGTGTTTCATAGTAACGAATTAGAAAGCAACATTGTGAGGAATCTGAAATAGAGAGCTGGGTCATTACTCACTAAAGCTCTATTACTTAGAGCCGTGTACTAATGAGCCACTCGAATAATTGTTTGAACGCGTAATTTATGCCAACACTATCCTACAGGGATGGAGCTATTTATTCGATAGAGATTTAACACTATCATGGGGTAATTTGTACGTGAAACCATTAGTGTTGTGTTGTAGACATCTGACTCCAGGGTAGCTATTGCGAACAAAGTGGAAAATCACTGGGACTTGATGTGACACCAGCTTCCTAGAAGCATGCTGCGACACGCTTTCCTAGTGCTTTGAAGAAAGGGTGCTCGCTGTTTCCGGAGACTCAAAATATGAAGAAAAACTCCATGATTGTTATCGAGTCTTGTAAACCAGGGCAATGTTGGAAAACCTTTGTCGTGTTGGGGGCTTCACGGCGATGGCTCTTCGCTTTCTTGGTGTCGTCGTAGCAGAATGGACTTCTATAAAGTTAAGAAAGTCAAAACAGCAGAAAAAGTTTTGATCAGATGCCTCAAGGCAATTGACTGGAGTAGACCCCGATTCACTTGGACTCATCCATTGTATTTGTTGCACGTACTATTGCGTAAAAGCTTTGAGCGAAAGCCCCTCATCCATCTTCTTCCTGACTTTTTCAAGAGCAGGCTCAATAACTTGCTTGAGAGAATGATCATGTACTTCAACGAAAGCGGCATCTAAATCTGAGTTTGGCCAAATTTCGTCATTCTGTCTTTGGCGACGAGGGGCATTAACGTATTTGGAGGAAGCTGATTGACGGTTCCATGTTGTGCCATTAACTTGTGGCTTGTCTGCCTTGCAAAACAATAGGGGTGACTTGAAGGTGTTGACATTGCGCATGATAGACAACATGCTGTGACCATGTAATGTGTTGGACAATGTTATCGGCCAGATATTTTGGGAGCGTAAATTTTGAATCAATGAACCAAGCATCATGGCGGTACAAGCAGGGGTGCAGGTTTTCGATTGAAGACCTAGCGTTTCAATCAAGCCATTTAGACAGGCCATTAACAATATAATACGACTTTCTCTCTCACGCTTAATTGCTTCTATCGATTGTGTTAGTTTCAGGGAGGCTCCATGAGGAATACTTTAACCCTACCTAGTATTTGTGGACGAATGGGAAGCCCATGTGAAGTGATCGACCCCGTGCAGTGCTGTATTGCTACCATCGTCGATAAGACGAACTGTTCTTCGTCCCGAAAAACTGAGCTTATAAGTATAAAGCGCGACAAATCTTTGCATATGACACTTGGCATTTTATATTTTAACTTATCAAACCATAAACGTGCGAAAAAGTCGAGCGAGTTCTGACACATCAAGTCGTCAACAACCACCGCAATGTCAGCCATCATGGCAATTGAGACCTCGCGGGGAATTTGGTGATTTTGAGCATGGATGCTATTCAGGACAATTTCAAACGCCCCTGGATTGAAGATGGCCTCAAATTCCCAGTGACGAAGACCGTCTAATTCGTGGCGCGCAGATTCCTTGAATGGGCCTGCGAACATGACTTTGGCACGATGAGAAGCGGTTGTGAGGTGCTTCATGGAGACTTTGAACTCTACTTTGTGCACAGATGTTGCTTCATTACCCTCTTGTTGATTTCCTGGCTCTATTAGTTCTAATATCTTATTGGGCACCTGGAGATGTGTTACAGACTTTGTTTATTGTTGCTGGGCGACGACAGTGGGGCGGTACCGTTTGCGTTGTTGGATTTGAACTCATCAGCTATTGGTAAAATAATGAGAGTATCACCATCAGGATCGATGATGACAGTACGGCTAGACATCTTTTCTAAAGGCCGTGTTTATATTGGCTTATGCCCAGAGTGGACAGTGGCGATGGATGCTGAAATTGGGAATCACAACGAAAAAGGCTCAGCAACTCACTCACTACTAGTTGATGAGATGAGGGGCACGGTAACATCACCCGAAGTTCACCCAAAGGTGATATGGCTGCATAGACATTAATGAATCCTTTCAAGCCATTCTATAAAGAGACAATTGGGTTTCGTGCACAAGTCAAGTCAAACCATATACAGACGAAAGCGCAGGGAAATGGACTGCTCTATACGGGATCAGAACGTCGGGAATCCCTAGCTAGCAAGAAGCCTAGCTTTGGTCCAGATGCTAATACTCACTTTGACCTGGTGGAGTGGTGATTTATATACTCCAAATAATTGAGGATTTGGTTAGTTGGAGAATGAGAGAAATAAAGATGTTACTAATAAGAATTTCGAATATCCACGAAAATACCAATCTTGCTCATTTATGTCATCGGGAGGGATACACTTACAAATTAGGAAGAAAACCCCTGTTAGATAGCTACGCTAGGATACTGTGGGAATATAGAGGGTAATAGCTTGTGTGTGCACAAGCGGTTCCGTTTTTGTACGACAGATACTATATCTATAGCTGCATTGAAATGCCAATGCTGTCACTGAGAAGGTTGAGATTCAACTTGGTGTCAAAACTATTCTAATAGAGGCCAGGTAAACTCACCCACATATTATGGGACACGTCATATTAAGATAGACGCTAATGCCATCAGTCTCTACCTTCAAATGCAGATTGCGGTGCACAAGCTGTGACTTGACCCTCATAGTGACGTTCATGACATTTTAGCGCGACAACTACGAGCGCATCCCCAGACGCGCCGTGCGCTGATCATGCCTTGGAACACAAGCAATCTACGCATCACAGCTACCTAGATCTCTAGATCTAACTGCTTATCTAATGTAATTGTTGGCGATGTGTTGTATTTGCGCCTATCCCGGGTCCATGGAGATGCCGCACCTTTCAAGGATGATATCTGGGCATGGAGCATGACGTCAACCAAATACAGAACTCGCTTTCCCAAAACGGCTTTACTGAATGATCTGACGTCGGCGGCAATCGAGGCTCAGAGATGCATCAGGATATAAATCGCAGACAGGGATAACTCTGGTACAATTACATGGTGATAATCTGTCTACTATTTTTGGGATTTTGCAGCGCGAAGACGTCGCAAATCAAGAGGCAATCAAGCATGGATATCCCAGCGCGAGGAAGCGAGTCCTCCACACTTGCACCAGGCAGTGAACCCAACATCATCGAAAGCCATGAGGAGGAAAACCCAACCGCTAGTCATACTCTCGCAGACGAAAGCACCCAGGCCGACGTCGAAAATAAAGGCGCGAGCCAGCTCCAGCATGATGAAGTGGAGGTGAAGAATATCGGGTGGAACGAAAAGGTGCATTACGTGCCGCAGCCTCTTGTTGGGGGGATTCGGAACGAGGAGTTATGGATTTTGATTCGACGGTTCAACAAACAAGTATTTCAGGTGAAGAGCATTGAAGAGGCGCCCATGGCAGATTTGGATATGAATATTGCCGAATATGATACCTTTTCGCCCGACAAGCTACGAGCTCAGCTGGAGCGGTTGTACATGACCATAGTCGTATCGATGATATCGCTGTGGAAGCACATTGCGAGGCTTCGATCATGGAGGGAAAGCAAGAGGACCGGGATTTTCCTGGTTGTTTACAGCTTAGCATGGCTGCTTGATCTGGTCACCCCGACAATGATAGGCTTCATGATGGTTCTGATCGCATACCCGCCAGCCAGGACTCTATGTTTTCCACCAGTACCGCCATCGATTGTAAACTCCAAAACGGGAGGAGTACAGAAACCAGCCGCTGGTGTGCTCGCCTCAGGCGACTCTCTCACCGGTGCTCCAGAAAAACACGAGGGCGAGGGTGTCGAGCAGGAGGCTCACAGCTTTGTCAATAGCATTGCTTCGGTATGTAGCGGCGTAAGATTTCCTCTGCGCACACCTTTAAGAGAAGCGTTAGGAATATATACTGACTGATATCTGGCTTCTTAGGTAGTGATTAGCACGAGTGCTGGGAAGCATCCGCAAGGCGATCCTCATGATGATGCGGCGGTGCCTGACCCTACCGAGATTGCAGAGGAGATTTCGGGCGCCAGAGATACCACGGATGGAAAAGAGGCCACGTCAAAACACGACAAGACCAAGAAGCCGGTGTCCAATGCCGTGTGGTCAAAGGCTGGTCCCGTCATGCGCATAATATCCGATTTGGTTGATACCTGGGAACGTTTTGGGAATGCCCTCAGCCCAACGCCACCATTCCCAGTCGAGAGACCGAGACTGACTCTGGCAGCTTGTTTGCTCCCGTTATTTCTGATATCTTTCTTTGTATCCTCTTACATGATGATGAAAGGTCTCGGTTTCGGGGTTGGCTTCGGCTTTTTTGGCGACCCAATCATTACACCGGCTATCTCATTCATCAACAAGACGTACCCGCGATGGCAAAGATTTGTGGAACTGCGAAACTCTATTTTGCGAGGTATCCCTACGAATGCACAGCTGGCAATTACCTTATTGCGTATTGGTGAAAAGAACAACGCTCCTCTACCTCCGCCGCCCTCGTCGGATGAGCCACCGCCTGTTGAGACTGATCCCCGGGCGGCTCGAGATGTGGAAAATTTAGGTACAGGTGACTCACTCGACTCTAATTGAATGCTAGATATAGGCTAATAATTTTCAATAGGTGTCACTGAGGAGGAAGCGGAAGAAGCACTGCAGCCAGATGTGGATCACGATGGAGATGTCAAGTCTCAAAAACCGAAACGCTCTCATCGGATACTCAATCTCCTCAAAGGGACAGCAAAAGGCGGCCTCCATACAGCTCTCACAGCGGACAAAGCAAAAGCCGCAGCCGGTGCTCCACATGCAAGGAATCGCCTTGGAGTCGTCAGCAAGCGCTCTAGCGGTGACTATGAAGCTGGGCCGATCTGCTTCCCAGCTCGCCACCACGGTAGGCAAGGCCATGTCTACACTACGTCAACGGCTACAACGCCTGCCGTGAGCTGGACGTCAGACATTGAAGACGTCAACCCGGGGTGGACTGTTGCCATTGAAGATATTGATGAGCTGAAGAAGGTTGGAGGACTAGGATGGAAGAGCAAGATTCTGGTGGGCTGGGCGATGGAGAGGGAAGTGGTTGATGGCTTGGTGATTCGGACCAAAGCGGGCAAAGAGCACCATTTGACGGCGATTTCGATGAGAGATGAGTTGTTTAACCGGCTGATTGCGATGGGACATCAGATGTGGGAGGCATGTTGAGACGCGATCTTTGATTTCAAACAGGTGATGTTGTAAGTGTGTGAGATGACGTCGCAGCGAGAAAAAGGAGTATTAATCATGTTGGATTAATAATTCTGGAAGCAAAGAGAGCTATATTACCAAAGCCATTTAAAAGAAAGTTCAATTATCTAGTAGTTTTTAAAAAAAATTGAGATGTGACGCCATTCGATTTCCAATCCTACCCTGAGAGCAAGTCGCACAAGTTTCGCCGCCGCAGGAGACTCAGTTCACAGGCTAACATGATATCTAAGCCCCAGCCGCCTGGTCTCGTAGGGTCTCCCAGTGCGCCATGCCGTCGATTCGAGCCCGTCATTTGTCCTGGATGTCAGCGTAAAGCCATGGCGGTAACTTTGTCCGCAAAGTCACAGTGATTGGGCGGAGGGATCTGCGGGGTGTTGCGGACAAAGTTGCGTGTTTTGATGTGGGATTGGTAATTCGGCATCCATCTCGCTGAATTCTTCTTGGCCAGCATATTGAAAGTTTTCAAGGAGAAAGCGGGGGAGCATGATTATTAAGGATGGCAATGAGGTGGCTTGAGGATAGGTATAAAGATCTGGTGGTGGCCTGATGAATATGGAATAGACATGTTCAATTCTGAACATTGCAAATACGCAGATAATTCATTTCTGCGACTTTGAATAGTGTCTTACATATTATAGCTTACATCCTAATTTTCAATCCTCCCACCCATCATCAAGTCTATTAGCTCAGATTTCATCAAAACCGCCACTCACATAATGGCCCCTCAGAAGCTTCTTCTTACTGGCGCTACGGGGTACATGTAAGTCGTCTTCTGCATTATTCAATAAAGAAGCCGTTATGCTCATGTTAACTACAGTGGTGGCTCCGTCTTGACTCGTCTTGTCAACTCCGTTTTGCCTGAAATCACCAAGCTCAGCTATACTGTTCTCGTCCGAAAATCCGAACAGGCAGACCACTACAAGTCTAAGGGCATCACGACTATCCTGTTTGATAACCTCGATCAGCTCGACATTTTAAAGAAGGCTGCTAGCGAACATGATATCATTGTGAATACTGCTAGCTCTTTCCAACCTCTTGCTGCTCGCGCCCTGATTGAGGGGTTAGCTGAGAGGACGAAGGTCACTGGAGGGCCTGTTTACTATATTCATGTATGACATTCTTCTTACCTATTAATTCATCCCTAATACTGACTTGACAAAAAAAAAAGACTTCTGGCACGTCAAATCTTGGCAATCGCCCTGTTAGCAAAATCTACACGGAAGAAGCTGCCCCCTTCGAGTTTTCAGACAAGACGCAAGTTGTCTATGCCTACGAGTTGAAGCGTCAGGCACTCGAAACCTACCCTCAGAGAAGCGGCGATATCGCCGTCATAGCAGCAGGCGAGGAGTTCAATGTACCTACCTATATACTCATGTCGCCTACAATATATGGAACTGGCTCTGGAGACTTCAACAAACGCTCTATCCAAGTTCCCTTCTTGGCCAAACGAGCTGTCGAGAAGGGCTTCGCCGAGTACATTGGTGAGGGTGCTGGTGTGTGGGACCACGCTCACATCGACGACACGACCGCCATCTACGAGCTTCTGCTTGACAGGCTTCTCGCCGGGAAACAGCCACCATCAGGACGAAAGGGAATTTACTTTGCCGGCGACGGACGCCATTCATGGAAGCAACTGTCTGAGGGAATTGCTAAAGCTGGATATGAGCTCGGTGCGCTCAAGGAAGCGACCCCGCGGTCTGTGACCTTGGAAGAAATTTCGGAGGATAATAACTCACCATATATAGAGCTGGGATTTGCTTCACGGGCCGTGACGAATGCTGATTTGGCGAGGGACGTACTCGGATGGAAGCCAGAGAAGACGGAGGCCGATTGGGAGAGGGGACTCGTCGAGGAGGTGAAGGCTGCGGTTGAGGCGGCTAAGGCTAGCTAAGAACGTCTATATAGACAATATGACTGAATGACTGAATGACTGAATGAATAGCTAGATGAATACTAGAGATAGCTTAATGCTCATTTAGAGGGGTCTTGATAATGTCATTGAAGACAACTTGAATACATGCACAATGATATTGAAATACTATCGAAACAAAGACCAACATATCCACAACACCTGGTATAAGATAACCTCAAAACATAATGAAACTAACGCACAAGCTGAAAAATCGACAAAAAATTACCTAGGCGCGAAACCTAGTACGAGCCGCTGCAGTGGAGCATACCTCTGCCATGCTCGAATTGCTCAACAACTCAAAGATGGGAATCTTTGCTCCCAAAACCCTCTCAAACCAATTCCGAAGCTCCATACCTAAAAGAGAATCTACTCCATATGCACTAATCGGCTTGGAGGTGTCAATGTCATTCTCGGTCAAGCCGAGGACTCGCGAGATTCTGGCGATCAGCCACTTGGTCATTTCCGCGGCCACCTCATCAGTTGAAGTTGCCTTGGCGATTATAGATGCGTAATCAACATGGCCACTGCCTCCGCCTGATGAGCCACTATTGGAAGCATCGACGTAGTGGAAATGACGGAAGAGCGGCCGCTCTAAATAGTTGGGCAATTCCTGGCCCTTCTTGATCATGGTGGCGGGCATTTCTATACCACAGAGAGTTTGACATTCCTCTGGGGAAAGAGAGCCTTGCTGAGGCTTGCAGTGATACTCAATCAGTGATAGCATCTCTTCTTGAGAAATTTCCATCATCTGACCCATGGCGCGTAATGACTCCAGTAAGCCCTCAGTCTCAACAACGACACCATCCGCAACCAGCATACCAAAGTTGACGACGCTGGCGCATTCGCCAATGGCATTACGGTAATGACACAGCGCATCCATGTAGGCATTTCCTGCGGCGTAGTTGGATTGGCTGACACCTCCGATTATGGCCGACACAGATGAAAGGAAGAAGAAAAAATCCATCTGCTTGGGCATGGTTACATGGAGATTCCAAGAGCCTTGAACCTTGACGCGAGTACTCTCGACCCATTCGTCATAAGTCATGTTTTCAAATACAGCATCCTATAGAAGTGATTAACCTTAGATTATTCAGAAGTGTTTGAAACGTCCAAAGAAACGTACCCGGAGCAGCATGGCTGACTGAATGCACCCTTTAATAGGCGGCATAGTTTGCGAAGCTTCGCTGATGACTCCCTGAAGCTGCTCCCTATTTGCGATATCGCATGATGGGGTTACAACATGGACACCGCGAGCCTCAAGCTCTGCGACGAGCTCTCCGGCTCGGGGGTTCGAATTGCCACGCCGAGACAGCAACAACAAGTTGCGCGCACCGCGATCAGCCATCCAAAGTGCAATGCTGCGACCCAAGCCTCCCAGACCGCCCGATATGACATACGTAGCGTCATTGTCGAATATGTATAGAGGTTGCGTAGCGACGGTCATCTATGGGTAATTGTTAACTTCATATGCTTCATGTCTTCCTTGTTCTGGACTATCTTACCTTTGGCTGGCTGTCATCGTCTAGTCTGATGACACTGCTGCCAATCTCCTCTCCATCACGGAAAAATTGAAGTGCAGGCTCCAAATCCTCTGCGGCGAATGCTTGAACGCCTACTGGTGCTTGGATATCCTTGTTCTGAATCATGGCACGGGTTTTTGCGACAACTTTCTGAACATGAAGCTGTCGTCCGCGAACCACCTCGGCAAAGTTCATACGAGAGAATGTCGTGTTGGTGTTTCCATTTATAAGTCGAGGCGGCTCGACGTCCTTCTCGCCAGTATAGATAAGCCGACCAAGACTTGATAAACTGCTCCATAAGATGTCTAACTCATCCCTAGTAGCGGACGTGACAATCACATCAAGGCCCTTACTATTCGTTGCCTCAAGAATGGCGACTCTTCTAGGTAGCCCTGTCTGTGTGAAGATGTTTTCCTTAGGGATTCCATATGTCGTCGTAAGTAACTGGCTCTGCTCGGTATTGCGGACGCTCGCAAAAACCTGGGCCTTGAGCGCTTTGGCAACCTGCACGAGAGCTTGACCTGTGCTTGTGGCTGCATCCTGAATGAGAACACTCTCATCTCCTTCAACATGCGCAATGTAAATGAGAGTGTGCACAGCGACCATAGCCGCTACTGGAAGTGACGCGGCATCCACAAAGGACATGGAATCATTGAGCTTAATGGCATTCCCTTTCTTGCACCGAAGCAATGTACGAAAAGATGATGACTGGACTACGCAGACGCGGTCACCAATTGAAAATCCTGAGGTTTTCCCAGCCATCTCAACCACACCTGAGCACTGATAACCCAAATCTTTCTCATTCAGTTTTCCAGAAGTAATTTGGTGGTCGCGGGTAATCAGACCAAAGGCCTTGCTGCGCACAAGTATCTCATCATCTGTGAGAGGCTCCGCCACAGACTCTGACTGGTAGAATTGGACGCTCTCTAATATGCCAGGCTTGCTAACACGTAGTTCTAGAGGGGGTGCATCACCAAGACGAGCGTTGATAGTCTGGCTCTGATTACTTCTCTTCAAGACGACCTCACTGATGTCTCTTGAGTGAATCACTCTGCTGATATTGAGTAGTCCGTCACGTTGGCTGTACTCGAACTCTGTCTCACGATCTTCTGTTGAGGCTAATCGAGTCAGGACCTTAACTACATTTCGACTGCACTCTTGGACCGGTTGACCATTGAGTGGCTCCAGAGAAAGTGTAACGAGTTTTTGAAGAGAATATTCGGCACGAAGAACACGTGCAAAGCCATTGATCAATCCGTATTCTGGAGACTCCGGCAGTTGGGTGTCTTGAGAAACCCATAAGATACCCTTGCAATGGTCCATCAAGTGCTTCAGCTTATAAAAGGCAGATTCGCCGATAGTTGCGAGGAACGGCTGACCAACCTCTAGGACGCAAAGGCAGATTGTTCCGCTAATACCTTCTGGCGTCAGTGACTCAATGTCTAACAGTTTGACGGTGGCTCCCTCAGTTGTTAGATGCTGCGTGAGTACCTGGCCCAGTTCAACTTGCGTGGGAACACGCTGATCCGCAAGCAAAGTAACAGCCAAGTCCTTCACGGAATAGGCTGCTAGTGGGGTTGCTGTGGATATCAGAATAGACTGTTCGCGTATCTGTTCATCTTCAAAGTCATTCAAGGCTAGATCCAGTCCACTGAACCCAGTCTCCCGCAATATTGTGTCCCAAGACTCAAGTGAGAGGAGAGGAGAGCATCTTTCTTGATCCTTGATGCTACTCCACCAGTCTTTCAGCACGCCACCATAGAGACCAGTACGAATTGTGTCAGGATTTGTTGTTTCAAATAAGAGGAGTCTCCCATTTGGCCTCAACAGCTTCCTAATGTTCTGAAGCGTCGACCGGAGATCCTTCAGAGCGTGAAGAACATTGCCAGCAACGATTAGGTCGTAGGTGGATTCTTCAAACCCTTGTTCAGAAGGGCTCTCGGCTGCGTCCAAAACGCGGAATTTCATGCAGTGAGAGAAGTCCGGAAACTTCTTTTCTGCTTCCGAAAAGTAACCAGGAGAAATATCAGTGTAGTCGTATTGAGCCCATCTAGGCCGTCCCTTCTCGACTAATGCTGAGGTGACGGCTTCTGTGCAGCTTCCCGTGCCTGACCCGATTTCGAGAATCTTCATGGAAGGGTTTTTATGCCCCATCAAATCAAGATATTTAGTTAAAGCTGCCATATTTGGCCCCTCTGCCATCAATTGATGGTAGTAGTCACTGGCGAGAGTGCCTTCGAACAGAATCTGAATTGGATCCGTCTCTTCGCGAATGATTTGTAGCAAAATCTCAGCTAGAGTAGTCAGGACTTTACCCTCTGGGTTGAAATTCTTGACGTATTCAATCATCATTTTTCTGAGATTTTGATCCTGAGCTAATCGGATCTCCGGCTCAGCGGTGCCAAATTGGCCATCGCGCAGCTGATATTGGATCCACCGCACAATGTTCTTTGCGTGCGGTGTGCGGACATCATTTATGCTAGAGTTCTCAAAATATTGGAGTGTTTGATGCAGAAAGTACCTGATAACAAGATGAAGGTCGCTGTAGAATCCCGCCAGCGCCACGGGACCCATTGGGAATGATCTCGGTGTAGAAGAGACTTTCTGAATGTCCGTAGGACTGAGGAGATCGATGTCTGGACGCCACCGCAAGGTGGCGCATAGTCTTCTCTCCGACAGATCTGTGTCGACAGCATCATCACTACTGGCAACGATGGTGGTTTCGTAATGCTCCATCTCCATGATAGGTTCGCCGTTGTGTGTGGAGACTGCTCGGGCACGAACATCAGTTCCTCGGTAGCCTCTGGTAGAGCAATCACCCATGACTCTCACAATATTGTTACGAGGTGATGATAGCGCGGTTGCATTGACCCATAATCTTTGAACCCGAGTTGGAACAAGTGTCTTTCTCGTATTGTCAGTTGGGTCCATGGACGCAGGGAATACTAGCTGGAACAGTCCATCGACAGTAGTCGGGTGGATGACATGCTCAGAGACATATTGATCACTGTGCACCTCTGCCCACTTTCTAGTATTTATATCTGCTATAACTTGTCCAGTAGTGGAAATGGAGATGTCGTCAAGTGTTTGAAATGGGGGTCCATATTCCGCATCATACACAGTTGCAAACTGCTCGTACAATGCCTTTGAGGTAATTGACCGCCGGGTCTTATTGAGCTTTGTCATAAAGGTCGGTGTGCTCCACGTCTGTAGGTGCTCAATTGCATCATCAGCATCGACGTGAGTGCGAATTGCTCCTCGGCAAATTTCAATCCAACCGTTGCTTTCATATACAAAGAGCTGGAACTGGGACCATGGAGGGGTTTTGGTAAGAGGACTAAGGGAGAATCTGGTTTCTATGTCCTCCTCCTGATGCATTGTTCTGAATGCATTTAGGAAGTAAACTTCACGCAACTCATAGCTCGCGATAGTTTCTGCAGAGTCTGCCAGTTGTTTGGCTGCCTCAATAGCCATGGCGACCATCCCACCAGCTGGGTAGAGACAATTACCAGCCAATTTGTGATCCTGAAGCCATGGTAGTCTGGCCTCGCTAATATGGTTCCTCCAGTGAGCTTGAAGAGGATTCCAGTCAGTACTTTTGACTCCGAGGAAGTCATGGCGGGGAGTGTCTCGAAGACGATAATTTCGCCCGATCCGACTCTCGCGCCAATGACTACGGGAATGCTGATACGAATATTCTGGAAGATCCACTCGCAGAGCACGAGCATGACTAGGCAACTTATTGACTTTTAGCAGATTCACGTCATAACCTAGTGCAAACATTTGACCGGCCATGGCCATAATGTCAGTCACACCTGAGGTGGAGGTTCGTGACAAGGTAGCGTGCTGTTGGATGGCATCATCTTTGCTTACAGCTTTCAGGCACTCTCGAATAGGTCCTCGGAGTGCATGATGTGGACCAACTTCAAGTATGTCCGAGATCTTGATGCTGCTCCTATTCTTACCACCCAGAACTCTGCGCTGCGTGCCAGACTGGGCGCTGAGTCTTGATATGGCATCAAAGAAATTGACAGGGTTTGTCATGTTTCTGACCCAATAATTGCCATCAGTTAGTTCTTTAGGGTGAATAAAGTCCCCTGTGACAGTTGAGATCATCAGTGGGCGAATATCAGATGACAACTCAGCTCCATGGAGATCACTCAAACAATTCCAATACTCTTCAGCAATCGAGTTCATAAACTTAGAGTGATACGCAATATCAACCCTAAGTCTTCTAGCAAACTTGCCATCAGTCTGGAAAATTTTGGCAAGGAAATCTAGTTGATCGGCATCACCGGATAGAGTGACACTGGCATCGCTATTGACGCAGGCAACGTCAACATCTGTTGAACCAAAAGTCTCATTCAGTTGATTGATGTAGTCTGGGGCTACATCACGACCGACGCCAGCAGCCATCATGGACAGCTTGCGAGTACCAGTCGTCAAGATGGTCGTGGCCAAGCGTCCACGATGATATGCTACCTTAAGTGCGCCTGCAGCAGAAAGCGATCCAACGGCGTACCTGGGAATGTTAGTTTGCTGAACAAAGTTTCAAATAGTATAGCCAGGGAAGACTTACGCAGCACCGATTTCACCTGACGAATGACCCAAGACGAGGCCTGGCTTGACCCTGAATGAGCGCAAAAGATCAACCAATGCGATCTGCAAGGCGGTACAAAGTGGCTGGCTGTATTGGGGCTGGTTAATGGTGTCCCCTTTCGCAAACATGATATCTGTGAGTCCCCATTCACAGCCCATGGCCGAAAGAAGCTTTTGACTGTTATTCAGACTTTCTTCAAATACAGGGAAAGCCATGAGATCTTTGCCCATTCCGGCATATTGTGCGCCTTGGCCAGTGAAAACAAAGGCTAGGCTGTGACCTTGAGTGCTTTTTGCCTTGGGCAATGTCTGTGATAGCCTTGCCTGCAGATCAGGGAGGCCCGAAAATGTGACGAAGCTCCTCCAAGTAAACTTTGTCCGTCGCTCACTAAGAGTGTAGATTATGTTCTTGATATCTTCTTCATGCAGTTTGTCTAGATTGTGCCTGACGAAGGAGAGCAACTGAGACTGCATCCTCTTCACTCCATTTTCATCCAAGCTTGACCACACTAGAAGGCCTGGAATGGAATCTACGGTAGGCCTAGATCCATTGACGTAGTCAA
Source organism: Sphaerostilbella broomeana (assembly GCA_930272545.1). Taxonomy (NCBI): domain Eukaryota; kingdom Fungi; phylum Ascomycota; class Sordariomycetes; order Hypocreales; family Hypocreaceae; genus Sphaerostilbella; species Sphaerostilbella broomeana. Next base: position 77,864 of record CAKNET010000023.1, read on the forward strand.
TTTGATCAAGTCCCTTGAGCTCTCTCTTAGTTGGTGGTAGGATGCGAGTTGCATGGAATCCCTTAGTGTCCCTTGATTTGAGATAATTGTAGGCATCATCGAGAATAACAACGGCATTTGAACCACCAAATCCAAATGAATTAACCTGAGCAATTGGTAAGCGGCCTGAAATAAACATAGCTTTATCGGACGCAGAAACTTACGCAAGCTCTACGCAGACCACGGGATGGCCATGGTCGCGCTTCCGTAGGGATCTAATGCATGAAAGTGGTCAACAAACGTTAAATTTTCAAGGGGAATATACTTGGGAGCAACTCACCTTCATATGATATCTGTCGGCATGAATGCGTTTGTTCAACTTCTCAAAGCCGGCATTCGGTGGAATAATCCCTCTCTCAAGTACTAAGATAGTCTTGAGCACACTGGCCATTCCACTGCCTGCCTCCAAGTGGCCGATACTGGACTTGACAGTCCCAACCCAAAGGGGATCACTGGTAGAGCGAACACTCTGGAAGGTTTCGCCAACAGCATTGGCTTCAACCGGGTCACCAGCCTGGGTTCCGGTAGCATGAGCCTCAAAGAATCTGGTTGGTTCCATGTCGACCTTTGCCTTAGCATAGGCCTCCTTTATGAGTGCTTTATGTGCCACTCCACTGGGCACGGTGATACCTGGGGTTCTTCCATCTTGATTGAGCGCTGTGGACCGGATGACGGCTCTGATGGTATTGCCATCCCGGACAGCATCTGAGAGTCTCTTCACAACCATCATTCCGAATCCTTCGCCTCGGGCATAGCCGTTTGCTTTCTCGTCAAGGCTCCAACTGCGGCTATCTGAAGATAAAAACCCCATGTTATTCATAATCTTCATATAGTCCGGATGGTAGAATAGATTGCAGCCACCGACAATACCCTGTGAATGATGAATTAGCATGCGTAGAAGATAGGCAGATTGGGCTTCAATACCATATCTGTAGTTCCATTGCGCAAATCCTCACATGACAGGTGCAGACATGTCATGCTTGACGAACATGCCGTGTCTAGGTTGATGCTTGGTCCCTTTAAATTGAAGAACCAGCTTACACGGTTTGCTAGCATGGACGATGAAAGTCCACTAGCAGCATATGTGTGTCCATCAAGAGGATCATGAAAGAGAACGCTTCGGTAGTCATCTGTGAAGCTTCCTGTATGAACCGAAGTCCTTGAGTTGGAGCATTGCTCAATAGTGATGCCAGCTGCTGGTGTGAGAATAGATTCAGCGCCTGGTTTATGCCTATTTGGTCAACTTACCATTCTCGAGGGCATGATACGCGGTTTCAAGAATTCCCCTTTGCTGCGGTTCCATACATGCAGCCTCAGCCGGTGTTATGGAGAAGAATGGAGCATCGAAGTGATCTATTTTCTTCTCTATAAAGTGGCCCCCTCGGACTGGCATCTGCAAGTTAAGATGTTATTAGCATGGGACTTGAATCGGGGGCGCTCATCTGCGCCGAAGCTTTGGCTTGATTGCGAATTGAATTCTGCACACTGACCTCATCCAGTCGCCCTTTTTGGGGATGATAATGACCCTTGAGGTTAATCCGATCTTCTGGGAACTCACGCATGGCATTTCTGCCGTTCACAAGCATGTCCCAAAATCCCTCCGCCGAGCTTGCCTCCCCAGGGAACTTGAGGGAGAAGCCGATCACAGCGATTGGTTCTGCATCCTGCTCCCTGAGTCCAGCATGAAACTGGACGTTGGCCGTCGCCGGTGACTCAAGGACATTAGGTTCCAATATTCCAGGAGCCATTTTATGTGGAAGCAACGGCAGCCAGGCTCAACACTCAAGAAAAGGGCATGAAGGGAATGAGTTTGAGATTGCAGAAGTGATTAGATAGACATGAGCAGATGAGAAGTGCTATGCTGTCGGGATTTTCATTTGCTCTGATGGACAAGTGCTCGATAGATGATGTCTGCTGTGCGTTTTATGAGGTATATGTTATAATTATCTCAACAACTTGGCATGCCAGGCCCGTCACACAGTTCAACACATACGTTTAGACACATACACACACAAAAACACACACCTCGGATGCTAGCAACCCTTTGATCCAAAGCCTTGAACGATGATGAAGTATAGGTGTGCCTGATAATAAATGCCTATTCAGGTTAATGCGTTCCTAAACTAGATGGTTGGTTTCTGACTTGGGTATCAAGATCGCCCATATGATGGAGTCTACCTCCATTAGTATTGCGATTTTACAAACTAGTGACAGCCCCTGACTAACTTCACGGCATCCATGCACAACCCTTCATGCGCAACTTGGACGATGGACGCACGAGATGGGATGAAATTCGTCACTAGGGCAAAACAAGGCACTGACTCCGCCCACCCATCCAAGCAGAAGACTAGATTGTTAGAATGGTCTACAAAATCATACCAGTCGTTCGTGTCCCGGAGGGCAATGGTTTTGCCAGGTTGCCTAGTTCCTTGTGATTCTAGCGGAGCTCAAAGCAGGGATCCTCATTCCAGGGTCTGTAAGTATACGCATGGATAAGCGCATCAGTGGATCGACAAGACCGAATACACACCAACACCGCCTTTGCAATGGAAGTTGTCTCCATAAGTATATAATATCTGTATGAAGGATTCTCACGCGATGGACACAAGCCCAGGGATGACGCTCCATGTGTTCCTTGTGCCCTGTTACCTCGTAGCCCAGCATAATGACCCAGTTGCCAGCTTCATCATGCACACCAAGCTCCTTCAAGGAAACAGTTGACAGGTGTCAGAGAGATCTTTGTTCTCTTATCAAAACTGATAAAGCAATCTCAACCACAACTGCTTGAACGTTGCCCCTAGCCCGGACGGAGGTGGAGGTCTTTGGACAAAGTCGTATCCTTCCAGAATCGGCTCTAGTTTGGATGATTTTGGAAGGTATTAGGCTTCTTGACACCCACTTAACTACCGACATAAGCTAACGGCAATGGCGTCGCACAATATCGCTTTCAACCGGCGGCAAACGCTATCACGCCTTACATATACACACTTTCGTGGACACCACTTCGCTTGTTATGCCCAAGCGGGCCGTTTGAGCCCGTGCGGGAATGCGGGGAATTTGTCATAGTTACAGGCGATTTTATACCAATCAGAATAGATGGATTTTCCAGGTACTTACGCGATAGGGATTGGGCGTTGGGTAAAAGTAAGGTAGAGAGGAAGAGGAAGTACTCTTTAGAGACTTCAATACTTGCTGTTCTTGTTCAGCCTGATGCAGTATGTTACTAGGTATAGTATGTATTAAAATTGACTGTAAAGTTATACATGCGTCTGTTATTGCAGTCATTTACCTTTTGAGCACAATAGTTGAAAGGTATATTACACCTTTTTTTCTCATACTCAGCTTCTTTTTTATGTAATTTTTTCCATCTTTTACTGAAATTATACTTAGCAGAAAGTACGTTTCCATTTTTGTGTTTACCTGCTTGTGTAAAGTTTCGTCGTGGAAGGAATTGTATCAGAAGAAGAGATGTCGTTCATATTACACAACACTCAAATGTCACACACAGTGTATTTATTAAATTGGGGTTGAAGATATAAGAAGTCTGTCTCACAGTCAGCTATCGGCGCCGTTTTAACAACCAAGGCGAGAGCAGCCTGGCTAGTCCTGATTACGGCAGAAACTTGATGAATCCGCCATGACGCAGACCAATTCCTCTACCCCAATTGTTTCTAGTAACAAGGGCAAATATTCTGACGGTTGGAGACTAACTGATATCCAATGGCAGGAGCACGGCTATCGGCTCTTCTCAGGGGAGGCATCGCTCGGGCCGTAGATCAACAAGGCACCGGCGTTGTGGGCGAATCGAGCGAGTTCTCTGCAGTATCTTCAACTGTCTTCACGGCCAAGCGACGCTAATAAATGGGGGTGGTGATAGCCACCCAGCCATCAAATGTCATCTGATGTCGAATCATCATTCTGCACGCCGATCCATTCCCTAACGCTTTTGATCCGAGCGCTTAATGTACATGGTAACACACAGACATGAAGCATCTGCACATAAAGTAGCGTCTTGGGACGAGCTACTCCATATCTAACTTGACGCAATTGTCGAACACGGACTATCTCGAGAGTTTTAACTAACAGACAAACTTATTCACTTAATCGGTACTAACAATACCCGCGATGCGCTTCCTCTGCTTGCACGGGATCGGCACAAGTACTGCTGTGAGTCCAACTGCCGAATCAACTGGTGTCCCATGCGCATTGTTGCTAACAGACTTGTGTAGATCCTTGAAGCTCAATTAGGTAAGACGCATCAACCCTAGTAGGTCTGAGCAGGAATGAAACATGACTTCATGAGAATCGCCACTCAACTAATTCATGTGTTTTCTATACTAGCTGGACTGAGGTACCGCCTTGGTGAAGAACATGAGTATGAGTTTGTTGAAGGGGCCGTTCCCTGGCCACCTGCGAATGGAATCGAGGAAGCCTTTGGGAAGCAGGAGCAGTGTTATTCTTACTTTGAAGCCACCGTGCCGGGCATTCTCAAAGCTGTCGATGACCTTGTCGAATTACTCGATTCTGACCCGCCATTCGACGGCGTAATTGGATTCTCGCAGGGCGGTGCTCTTGCAGCTACCCTCATTGCCGCTGAAGAGCGCGGCCTACTGGCGAGGCCCAACCTCCAACTTCCTCCACGGCGCTTCAAGTGCGCCATCTTCCTTTCATGCGGCTTGCCGTGGGATTATGCCACATTACAGGCGGGAGAGAGTCGACGGCTCACTCCGGATGAGGATGGTAGTTGCATCCATATTCCGTCTGCACACTTCTGGGGCGTCAACGACATGGAAGGCTTTCCTGGCAATCACGACGTTGCATTGCTGTGTGATGAAGCATCGAGGACCGAGGTTTCGCATACAGCTGGTCACGGAGTACCATCGGGATCCAAAGCTCAAGAGCTGAAGGCCATGGTTTCGGCAATTGAGTCGACAATGCAGAGAGCGATATTTGAGAATCAATAACTGCCGTGAATATACTGGTACATATACTACTCTTTCGTTAATAATAATGTACCTGCATGATGATAGTGCGGATGTTTTGAATTGTCTAACATCTTAAGCCACAGTGTCCTCAGTCTTGCTTTCGAGATCCTGTCTGTGCAAGTGTTCCTAAATCCGAATCAGGATTCATCTTCTTGCATCCTCTCCGCATAAGGCTAGGATGACATGGGAGGGATCGTTAAAAAGTGACAGCTATACCTTGCCCTAACCTTGTCGTGTTACCATCCGCTACCCATGTCAATATGTCTATCAATTACAACTATTCAAACCACCCACCACTCAATATGTAGATCAACAAGACTCTCCACCCTGTCTTCCCCAAATGGAAGCCAGTAAATATTGCAACTCCTCACACCATGATATGCGCAAAACATGCTCGGTCTATTCTGCCACCGTAATCCATTCTTAGCAGAACACGTGGGTCCCGTCGACATCAAAGCCACAAGTACACCCATCCTTCTCAGACGCACTAGAAGGCCGATTGTCTTTGAGTGGCTGATGATGTCTTCAGAATCAGTAGGGATGAGATGGTGCGTAGTCTGCCAGCCTTTACAATTCTTCCATGTAACTCCAAGGGGTCCTCGGCACGTCACATATTGAAAGGCCCCCCCACTACCTGCTGCTTTCTGACTGAGATCTGACTTAGCAGAATCAACTCTTCTTTTTTTCTTTAACTTCTTTCACTCATTTCCCCGTTACGGGTAACAAGGTAACACGAGTCATCACCCAAGATGACGGTACACGGCATTTCTACTGGAGGCATGAGCCTCATTGTTGTGTCTGTAGTGTTTCTGGTGATCGCAACTGCCATGATTGGACTGCGATTTTCAGCGCGCATACAGACAAGAACGGTGGGCTTTGACGACTATGTATCACTCGTCAGCTACATATTTCTGATTGGAGTGACGGTCTGCCATATCCTCATCGGCGGCCCGTACGGCTACTGTGGATGGCCATCTGCAGAGCTCAGTCCACAGCAAATGAAGCAATTTCTCATTGTAAGAAGTCCAATCCTGAATTAGGAGTGGAAATTGTCTAGCTCATCAATTTTAATGTCTAACTATTACTCTCAAGGCTCTCTACACAGACAACATCAACTATGCATTATGTACTTCTTTTGTCAAGATGTCAATTGTCTGTCTGTATCGTCGGATATTCATTACCCGACTATTCAAGCACATAACCACAGTTTTACTAGCTGTTTTTTCAACCTGGTGTATTATCGTTGTTTGCTTGCAAATATTTTCCTGCAAGCCTGTCCAATCATCTTGGATTCCCACAGAAGCAGAGTCCTGTATCCACACCACGCAGTTCTACAACGCTGTCACCATATCCAATGTTGTCTTTGACTTCACGCTTTTGCTTCTCCCCATCCCAATGGTTTGGCAACTGCAAATGAACACAAAGAGAAAGATGCAAGTTTGTGGTGTCTTTGCTCTCGGTGCCTTGTAAGTTTGCAGACCAGACTGCCTTGCTCTCTAGACGAGAGGGCATTGCTAATACATCTGAACAGCACTTGTATTTGCAGCATCCTACGGACTGTTATGCTTCAACAGTTGCAAACCTCAGACACAACTGGTACGTCATTAAAGGCTTACCTGATTCTCCATGTCCTTGCTAATTCTGATATTTTCCAACAGGCACAATATGGTACGCCGGTATCTGGACATATATTGAATGCGCCATTGGTATTAGCTGTGCTTGCATACCTCCCATGGCGCACCACTTCAAGAAACTCCGTCGTTCAAAGCCTGCAACTGGTTTTGACTCGTACGGGAACGCACTCTCTGATCAATCAGCTGGTCTTTCAGGTCTGCGCCCTGGTGGTGAAACCACAACCTCTATCACCGGGCCTAAGGCCCAAGGCAAGGAATATTTCGAGTTGGAGTCCCTTCATGATTAGTTAATGGTGGAGTTCTGAATAATGCGAACGATAGCGTGCACGAATTCACAATTAACCAAAATGTATTAATGCGAACACGTTTTATTATGATATTTTTTCTTGGATATTAGTGGTTATGGTAGAATCAGGTTTAAATTGGAGAATCTGATAGTTTGGTACACATTGTATTATTCTACGACTCTATAAAAGCTAGTTTGCGACAGAATTGAGGCCATCTTGTCAAAAGCGAATTTTTAATTGTTTATTTAAAGTGGTTTATATTGCCAAACATGCGGCAATCTATCTCTGACAAAAGCGGCAGTGCCTCATAATCTCTTAAAACATAAACTATCCCAATTCCTCCCATTCTATCTACGAACTGCTTGATTTCTTGACGACTAATTCGGTCAACTCGTTCGGAAACTTGGCATACGTTGAATGAGCACAGTTGTAGGTAATGACTTCCAATGGCACGCCAGCCTCCTTTGCGTTGGCGATGCAGAGATCTTGATACGCTGGGGGTACCCATCGATCCTCCGTCGTGTAGATATACGTGCTTGGAATATCTCGCCACGCTTCATATACCGTTTCCCCATAAATTGCGGCTATGTTGTGTGGCTGGACGAGATTCTTCTGTTCCTCCTGGTCTGCGGGATCCAAGTCGTGGTACATGGCCCAGACGTAGTCATTGGGTAGCCAAGTACCATCTTCTACAACAGAGGCAAGGGGAAGCATTTTCTCCATGATGCCCGATTTCTCCACCAACTTCATAACACTCTGGCCCTTTGCGAGGAGATAGGCAGAGAGGTATAGGAGATGAACCACACCTCCGGGAAGGTTCTTCTCTTTGCGGTCCTTCAGGGCAAGGCCATCGATGGCAGTTGTACCCACGGCACCGCCATAAGAGTGCAGAATCAGAAAGACTTCATTGCCGTCGTTGACAAGCGGCTCGACGGCCTCGCGCACAGCTGCGACATCTTGATCATAACTCGAGTTGGGAGGTCGAGCACCATTGTTCGTTGGCAGGGCGGGAACTTGAACTTTGAACGATTTGGCTTCCAATGCCTCTACCAACTTGCGGTATGCAGCTGGAGCCGACCATGCACCGGGCACGATGACTACAATGGGCTGCTTAGACGCCATGTTGAACCAATTGAGCTGCGAAACAAAGACAGTAGAAACGTGGTAAAGGCAAGTCAATTGCACGTACTGAGCGCATGTAGTTCAAAAGCAGGCAGATATTACCAAAATAATTAAATTCACGTTGATATTCTCATACTGCAGGTCGTGTTAAAGTCAGTGTAACAACCAACCAACCAACCAACCAACCAACCCAGCCAACATCACTTCATCCATGTCAACAACCACAGTGTTTGCTATGATGTGTTACCGTGGCGGCGCTCTTTAGCAGCGGGGTCCACACACAGGGTTGCAGTTCGCCTTGACGCGCGCAAGGGTGATGGTCTCAATATGGAGGCAACATTGGGTGTTTGAAGGTAGTCTAAATCAAGGCTCGTATGTACTGGGATCTTCATCCTACAAGCAGCCACAAAGAGCCTCCTCGTCTACCAACGCCGAACTATCATGGATGGTGATAATGAAGCGCATAGGAGCCGATTCATCTCGTATCCTCGTGCATTGACATTGACGTGATCGACATCCTCGGCGCCGCCCTACAACCGTCAGCTAAAGTGGTGAATGCAACGTCAGGATCGTCGGCAAGCTACAAGGGAGCTAAAGAGAGTTGGCATGAAGTATGCAGGGGATAAAACGATCGCCGGCCTAAACTAAATGAGTCTGTCTCATCGACTATAAGCCAAGCAGTGCCGAGGGCCCAGTTGCCCAAGTGCGGTGAGGATGGATCCAGCCTATGGAAGATGAAAGCCGATGGTGCTGATAGCAATCAACCATCACTTTACACTCAGGGGTTTGATTCCCAGAAATTTACACAAGAGGATCCATGTTGACGGGGGGGGGGGGGGGGGGGGGGGGGGGGGGGGGGGGGGGGGGGGGGGGGGGGG